>JAGFNQ010000222.1:0-18596 GCA_024364735.1 Boesenbergia rotunda
AGTTTTAAAAGAGATATTTACTTTTAGTTTAAATTTTGCATGTGATCAAAAGTTAAAATGCAATTTTCCTTAGTTTATGATTTTGCATGTAACTCTAGTTTAATCCATGCTTGTATAAGTTTGAATTAAGTACCCTATATGAGGTTAGGGGCTAAGAAAAGTTATGAGAAAAGAAAAGAGAAGATAAAGGTAAGAAAAGAAAAGGCCAAGGCCTTAAGAAATCCCCAAAAGTCAAGACTTAGGGATTTGGGCACACAAGGTGCTCGTTAAAATGCCAAGGCATTCAAGATAAGAAAAAGTAAGTATTTTATTTTCTAAGGCTAGTACTCGGCGTCCAAGGGCGTCGTTAAAGAAATCCAGGTGTCCAATTCCAAGGTCTTGGCCCTGGTAGACCAAGGTCTGCTCTATTAGGATTGGTGGCTCGCTACCCCAACCTTTTAGGGAACGCGCATAAGATGGTACTTACGTCTTAAGTGGATCCAAGTGAGTTATTATTTTCAAGTATATGCTTTAGCAAAGTTTTCCTAAAGTTTAAGGAAGTTTTCTAAAAGTTAAAGAAAGATTTAAAGTTAAAGAATTGCTAAAGTTTCAAGTTAAGCCAAGAACAAGTAAGTTAAGACTTATTAATGCTTGAGTATGTATGTCTTGAGTTATACATGTTTTTAGTGTTTCTTTTAAGCATAAAAGTATCTCATGTGATTTCACATTGTTTAAAAAGCATGCTTGCACATTTCGAGATTTTTGTGAGCTAGATAGTACTTACTAAGCTTTATGCTTATTAGTTGCATTTCCTCTTGCTGCAGGCAAAGGTAAATGCAAGCAATTCTGAAGGAAGGCGACAAGGCGGTGCTGAGTGACGTGTGTGTGGTGGCTGACCTTGGAGAAGTCCTTGGGACAAGATGAATAAAACACTTAAAGTGCATTTGTTACAGATTCTTAGTTTAAGTTAAATCACATAGAATTTATCCAAGTAATTGCGTTTTAGATATTCTGCATGTCTTCAAACCACGAGTAAAGATTTCATGTCATTCTATTTAGTATACGTATCCTTATGATTGTATTGGATGAGTGTGAGCATGAGTAGTTTTGAATATCGATACTTTGATGGAGCTATTATCATCATGTGCCAAGATGTTGTTAGTCTCTCTTTGACTTAAGTTTTTTATCGCTTTAAATATGCTTAGAAAAGTTACACTCATATTCCATAATGCTTTAGTAATGTTATAGAACCTTGGGTGATGAGTTTAAATGCATGACTATTAAGGTTAGAATATCATTCTTAGATAGATAGAAAAAAAAGTTAAAGAAATTTCCGCATTTTTAGTCGTTGCATTAGAGTCAAGAAGTAGACAAAGTAACGGTCCGTCTAAGGTAGAGAAGGCGGGTCGCTACAGTTGGTATCAGAGCAGTTCCCATTCTCCAGCATCACACACACATCAGCATTAACCTCGCCGTCTTTAAGTAAGAAAGCTTTAAGTTTAAGTTTTTCTATTGCTCCTTTACTTAATTGCAGTATAGAGAAATGCTTAAGTACTTACTCATATGTGCATAGAACAAGGAAGCATGTTTAATACCTTAGTATCACGTAATCATATTTAATCCCTAGAATGGATATTAGGTTACTAAGTAAGAAGACAAGGTTATACCTAGAGATGTAGTGGTGATTTCTTGTTCCCTTATGCATTAGTAGATGGCAAGAAGAGGCCGAGCTCCTAATGCAAGGGACAGAAATCCAGTTCAAGATAACAATGAGCCTGGCACAGAACAGCCAAACCTGATGGCAATCATTGCTCAAATGCAAGCTCAGATTTCAGAGCAACAGGAGACCATCGCCACACTGATGGCAAATCAGCACCCAGTGCCCCCTACACCACCCACAGCAGGAATGGAAACTCCAGTGGTGGCAGAAGTTCCACCAGTCACACAGGAGACCCCTGCCGTGAACCGAAGACAAGAAGCATACCTCGTCCAGTGGCAGAGGCTGAAACCTGAAAGCTTCTCAAGCACGACTGAGCCCTGGGATGCCCAGGCTTGGTTCAAGACTTTAGAGAGCACAATGGAGCTTCTTGACTGGCCAGAAGTCGAGAAGGTCAAATGTGCCTCCTTCTGCCTAACTGGAGATGCTCGTATGTGGTGGGAGCGGGTCAAGAGTAAGAGGATAGTCAACCAGATGAGCTGGACAGATTTTGAGCAAGAGTTCTATGAGGAGTTCTTCCACATGCGGGTTACCAACAAGCACTACGAGGACTTCATGGAGTTCAGACAAGGTAGCCTACCAGTGGGAGAAGCAGTCGCGAAGTTCAACAGACTAGCTCGCCTCTGCCCAGAGCTAGTCAGCACAGAGAAGGAGCGAGTCAGACTGATGCTCCGCATGCTGAATCCTGAAATAGCACTCAACGTGAACAGCGGGACGCACCGACCCCAGACCAGCGAGGAGTTGGTCAGTAGTGCTCTAATCTCATAGCACTATCTGAATAGCATCAAGGCACAACAAACATAGCAGAAGCCAGTCCTGATTGAGAACAAGACAATAGGAGGCCAGAAGCCTCAGCCAAATAACCAGAACTGGAAGAACAAGAACCACAAAAGGAAGCAGTGGTCTGGCAGCCAAAAAGGAAACCCAGAGAACAAGCAAGCTAGGTATCCACCTTGTCCTAAGTGTGGGAGGACCCATCCAGGAGCATGCCTTTTGGGTGTAACTGGATGCTACTCATGTGGACAAGAGGGACACAGATCCAAAGACTGCCCAAACAAGTTTAAGGTACTTCCTCAGCAGTCCGTACAGTATGGAGGCAAGCCTCAGTTACATTACATGCCTACTATACTAGAGGGACCTCAGATCAGTCAGGGAAGGTTGGAAGCAGCACCAGTTCCAACCAATGCCAGAGTCTTTTCCCTCACGAAGGAAGAAGCTGCCAGCGCCTCCACGGTCGTAACAGGTCAAATAGTTATTTTTCAACATTTAGCTACTACACTGTTTAACACTGGGGCGACCCATTCTTTCGTATCAGTACCTTTTGCTAGTAAGTTACAGGTGCCTGCAGAGAGTTGGGAGTCCAGATTCCTGACAACTCTCCCTTCAGGGGAAATCATGGAATCCACCCAGAGGCTCCGGGCTGTATCAATCAAGATTTCAGACCGAGAGCTATATGTCGATCTAATAGTCCTTGCGATGCAAGACTTCGACGTCATACTGGGCATGGATTTCCTCAGTAAGTACAGCGCTTCAGTGGACTGTCGACGGAGGAAGGTGGTTTTCAGTCCAGAAGGAGAACCACCGTTTGAATTTCAAGGAGCCCCAAGGAGGAAGACTCAGAAATTCCTCTCAGCCTTGGCAGCCCACCAGATGCTAGAGCAAGGGTGTGCTGGTTTTCTTGCACACGTAGTGGACTCAGAAGCAAAGAAAGAACTCAAGCAGGAGGATGTACGGGTAGTCTGCGAATATCCAGAAGTGTTCCCAGAAGAACTACCTGGACTACCGCCCAACAGGGAGGTGGAATTTGAGATTGAGCTGGTGCCAGGTACCGGTCCGGTCTCAAAAGCCCCATATCGTATGTCTCCTGCAGAGCTGAAAGAATTACAAGAGCAACTCCAGGAGCTACTAGACAAGGGCTTCATCCGCCCGAGTCATTCACCCTGGGGAGCTCCTGTACTTTTCGTCAAGAAGAAGGATGGGTCTATGCGTCTGTGCATAGACTACAGAGCTCTGAACAAGGTAACCATCAAGAACAAGTACCCCCTTCCTAGAATAGATGATTTATTTGATCAACTCAAAGGGGCTACAGTGTTCTCGAAGATAGACCTGCGTTCTGGGTATCATCAGCTAAAGGTTAAAGAAAGTGACATCCCCAGGACGGCCTTCAGGATAAGATACGGCCACTACGAATTTGTAGTGATGCCTTTTGGAGTAACCAATGCTCCAGCAGTCTTCATGGAGCTGATGAACCACATCTTCAGGGAGTATCTCGATAAATTCGTCATTGTATTTATTGACGATATTCTCATATACTCACAGACTCCAGAGGACCATGCAACACACTTGAGGATAGTGCTGCAAATCCTTCAACAGGAGAAGCTCTATGCAAAATTCTCAAAGTGTGAGTTTTGGCTAGATCAGGTGACCTTCCTAGGTCACATTGTATCCAAAGAAGGCATTCAAGTTGATCCAGCCAAGATAGAAGCAGTCAGCAACTGGTGTAGACCTAAGAATGCCAGTGAAATCAGAAGCTTCTTAGGCCTGGCAGGATATTACAGAAAATTGTGGAGGACTTTTCCAGAATAGCCTCTCCACTCACAGCCCTGACCAGAAAGAATCAGAAGTTTGAGTGGTCAGATAAATGCGAGCACAGCTTCCTAGAACTGAAGAAAAGATTGACTAGTGCTCCCATCCTGACTGTTCCAGAGAGTGACAAGGCCTTTGACATCTACAGTGATGCATCCAAGATGGGCCTTGGAGCTGTCCTCATGCAAGACGGTAAAGTAATAGCATATGCCTCCAGATAGCTCAAGGACTATGAGAAGAATTACCCTACTCATGACCTTGAGCTAGCATCTGTGGTTTTTGCACTGAAGCTCTGGAGACACTACCTGTATGGAGTGCAGTGCAGAATCTTCACAAACCATCAGAGTTTGAAGTACTTCTTCACTCAGAAGGATCTGAATATGAGGCAGCGCAGGTGGCTAGAGTTGGTCAAAGATTATGACTGTGAAATCCTCTACCACCCAGGTAAAGCTAATAAAGTGGCAGATGCACTGAGCAGAAAATCCTGTGCAGCACTGGTGTCCCTATCATCACTGTCTCTACCACTTCAGAAAGAAATAAAGGATTTTGGAGTCGAGGTAATAATTGGGCAACTTTCTGCATTGACTCTAGAGTCAACCCTGCTTGTGGATATACAAAGAAAGCAAAGTCAAGACCTAGGGATCCAGAAGATCAAGCAGGAGATCCAAGAGGCAGAAAATTCAGAGTTTCAAGTATTAGATAGTGGCATCCTCTACCTTGGAGACCGCCTTTGCGTCCCCAATGATGAGGAACTAAGAAAGAATATTTTAGAAGAAGCCCACAATACCCCGTACTCTATGCATCCTGGTTCTACCAAGATGTACCAAGATTTAAAGCAAAGGTTCTGGTGGTCTGGACTCAAGCGAGACGTGGCCAGATATATCAGTACCTGCTTGACCTGCCAGAGAGTCAAAGCAGAGCACCAGAGACCAGGTGGAGTTCTGCAGCCTATTCAGATTCCAGAATGGAAATGGGAAGATATTTCCATGGATTTCATAGTGGGACTACCCAGAATAACGAATGGATATGATGCAATCTGGGTAATAGTAGACAGATTGACTAAGTCTGCCCACTTCCTAGCCATCAGGATCTCCTATTCCATGGAACAACTAGCTCAGTTATACCTCAAGGAGATCGTCAGACTACATGGAGTCCCTAAGACTATCATTTCAGATAGGGACAGTAGGTTCACTTCGCACTTCTGGGAGTGCGTACAGATAGCTCTAGGCACCAAACTGAAGTTTAGCACAGCTTTCCATCCTCAGACAGATGGTCAGACAGAGAGGGTTAATCAAGTACTAGAAGATATGCTCAGAGCTTGTGCTTTAGATTTCAAGGGCAGTTGGTGCAGATATTTGTGCTTAGCGGAATTTGCTTACAACAATAGTTATCAGACCACTATCGGCATGACACCCTATGAGGCTTTATATGGACGGAGGTGTAGATCTCCTATCTGCTGGTATGAGGGTGGTGAGAGGCAAGAATTAGGCTTACATACAGATCTTATAGATGATACCACCGTAGCCATACAGCAGATCCGCCAGAGAATAGAAACAGCTCAAAGCCGCCAGAAGAGCTATGCTGATACACGGCGCAGACCATTATAATTTGAAGTTGGGGATACAGTGTTCCTCAAAGTGGCTCCCATGAAGGGAATAATGCGTTTTGGGAAGAAGGGCAAGCTAAGTCCCAGATATGTAGGACCATACCCCATCACTAGAAGAGTTGGCAAAGTAGCTTATGAGTTGGAGCTACCTCAGGAGATGTCAGCTATCCACAACGTATTTCATGTTTCTATGCTGAAGAAGCATATCCCAGATGCCACCCAGGTGATAGAGCCACAGACGGTACAAGTTCGCGAAGATCTCAGTTATGATAGTCGGCCTATTCAGATAATAGACTGAGCAGTTAAGAAATTGCGAAACAAGGAGGTACTATTAGTGAAAGTCATATGGCAAAATCACAGAGTAGAAGAGGCAACATGGGAACCAGAGGACAGCATGAGGCAGAAATACCCAGAGTTGTTTTAAGTTCGAGGACGAACTTTTTATAAGGTATGGGGGATTGTAACGCCCGAAAAATCTCGAAACTAATTTTAGAAATATCTTAGAATTTATTCCAAATTTATGGATATTTTTATAGAATTTTTCCGTAAACGAAAGTGGCAAAAAAGATTATAAACAGAAAATCGCGTAGGCGGGAATCGAACCCTTCACCTACACTGTAAGAGTCGAATGGGCAGACCAACTGCGCTGGTTGTTTTTGTTGAAACAGATTGAGCGAAACAATAGATAAGGTATAATTAGGTAAATTTGCCCCCATAAGTATAAATAGAAGAACTTAAGTGGGGTTTTTATTTTTTTTTGGTTCGGCAACTTCTCTTCCTCGCCCAAACCCTCACGCCGCCCCTCTCTCCTCCCTTGGGCGAAAACACACCAAGGCCTCCTCTCCTCCTCTAAGGGGGCGCCGGCCAAGGAAAAGCAAGGAGTGCGGAGGGATTTTCCGATATTCGGAATCCCCACGACGAGAGGAACGCGTGAGCGCGAAGAAATCTCCGAGACTCCAAGTTTCTTCGGAACCTCCGACGCCGTTCTTGGTTGTAAGTCCAAGATATCAAGGTAAGTACAGCTCACCTGCAGTAAGAGGCGGTTTTCCGCAAGAATTTTCCCTTAAAAGTTTTAAAAGAGATATTTACTTTTAGTTTAAGATTTTGCATGTGATCAAAAGTTAAAAATGCAATTTTCCTTTAGTTTATGATTTTGCATGTAACTCTAGTTTAATCCATGCTTGTATAAGTTGATTAAGTACCCTATATGAGGTTAGGGGCTAAGAAAAGTTATGAGAAAAGAAAAGAGAAGATAAAGGTAAGAAAAGAAAAGTCCAAGGCCTTAAGAAATCCCCAAAAGTCAAGACTTAGGGATTTGGGCACACAAGGTGCTCGTTAAAATGCCAAGGCATTCAAGATAAGAAAAAGTAAGTATTTTATTTTCTAAGGCCAGTACCCGGCGTCCAAGGGCGTCGTTAAAGAAATCTAGGTGTCCAATTCCAAGGTCTTGGCCCTGGTAGACCAAGGTCTGCTCTATTAGGATTGGTGGCTCGCTACCCTAACCTTTTAGGGAACGCGCATAAGATGGTACTTACGTCTTAAGTGGATCCAAGTTAGTTATTATTTTCAAGTATATGCTTTAGCAAAGTTTTCCTAAAGTTTAAGGAAGTTTTCTAAAAGTTAAAGAAAGATTTAAAGTTAAAGAATTGCTAAAGTTTCAAGTTAAGCCAAGAACAAGTAAGTTAAGACTTATTAATGCTTGAGTATGCATGTCTTGAGTTATACATGTTTTTAGTGTTTCTTTTAAGCATAAAAGTATCTCATGTGATTTCACATTGTTTAAAAAGCATGCTTGCACATTTCGAGATTTTTGTGAGCTAGATAGTACTTACTAAGCTTTATGCTTATTAGTTGCATTTCCTCTTGCTGCAGGCAAAGGTAAAGGCAAGCAATTCTGAAGGAAGGCGACAAGGCAGTGCTGAGTGACGTGTGTGTGGTGGCTGACCTTGGAGAGGTCCTTGGGACAAGATGAATAAAAGACTTAAAGTGCATTTGTTACAGATTCTTAGTTTAAGTTAAATCATATAGAATTTATCCAAGTAATTGTGTTTTAGATATTCTGCATGTCTTAAAACCATGAGTAAAGATTTCATGTCATTCTATTTAGTATACGTATCCTTATGATTGTATTGGATGAGTGTGAGCATGAGTAGTTTTGAATATCGATACTTTGATGGAGCTATTATCATCATGTGCCAAGATGTTGTTAGTCTCTCTTTGACTTAAGTTTTTATCGCTTTAAATATGCTTAGAAAAGTTACACTCATATTCCATAATGCTTTAGTAATGTTATAGAACCTTGGGGGATGAGTTTAAATGCATGACTATTATGGTTAGAATATCATTCTTAGATAGATAGAAAAAAAAGTTAAAGAAAGTTCCGCATTTTTAGTCGTTGCATTAGAGTCAAGAAGTAGACAAAGTAACGGTCCGTCTAAGGTAGAGAAGGCGGGTCGCTACAGCATGGCCATTTTAATTGAAAAAATAAAACTAAAAAAAATTCCCAAGACTAGGTGTTGGATTAATAGTGTGGGATGAATAAAATGAAATAACGAGGGGTGTTGCACCAACCTCGATTAACGAGAAAAAGAAAATTCGAACGAAATATTTAAATAAAATTCAAACGAGAAAAAGAAAATAAAAATCCGAAAAAAAATTTTCAAACTGGTGGTTGCACCAAGATTGAACTTCCCCGCTCTGATACCACTTGTTGGATCGAGAGAACCGATAGAGGGGGGGTGAATATCGGAAATCGTTCGGATTTTAGGATTAGAGCAGTTACACAGCAGAATAAAACAATCAAACGCAAACACAGTAATTTTTTACTTGGTTCGGAGCCTAGGTCGACTCCTAATCCAAGGCAAACGGTCGTTGACCGTTTACTTTGGGTAATTCTATATGAGACGCAATAACAATTTACAAAGATTGATTTACAAATACAGGATTCAATTAAGGGTTCACTAGTTTATTCATTATTTTCTTGATCAGAATTTGATGAAGTTAGGTCTGGCTTATCAGATGTTGAGTTAACTTCTTCATCAAATATTAAGTTAGTTGTTTCTTCAATTTTCTTAGTTTGTTTGTTGTAAACTCTATAGGCTCTACTTGTGGTTGAGTATCCTAGGAAGATACCTAGGGTTGATTTGGATTGAAATTTCCCTAAGTAGTTTTGGTGTTTAGGATATGAACTTTGCATCCAAAGACCCTTAGGTAGTGTAGATTTGGGAGCCTATGGTAGTATAGTTCATAGGGTGTTTTGTTGTGTCGCTTGTTAATCAGAACCCTATTTTGGATGTAACAAGACGTACTAATCGCTTCTGCCCAATATTGATTTGCCAAGCTAAATTCGTTGAGCATAGCCCTAGCGGCTTCCTGTAAGGTTCTATTCCTTCTTTCGACTATCCCATTTTGTTGGGGGGTTCTAGGACATGAAAATTCATGTAAATACCCATTGACTTTACAGAATTCCTCGAACCGTTGATTTTCAAATTCTCCCCCGTGGTCACTCCTAAGTCTTTTAACTTTAGTGTCGTTTTGATTTTCAATTAATTTATAGAATTCATTAAATAAGTTTAGGGTTTCATCTTTGGTTTTTAGAAACCTAACCCAGGTGAATCAAGAATAATCATCAACTATTACTAAGCAGTATCGATTTCCGCTTAGTGACTTGGCTCCATGTGAATCAAATAGGTCAAGGTGCAGGAGCTCAAGTGTGGATTGAGTTAGGTCAGATTGGATTAGTTTGTGATTATATTTGGTTTGTTTACCTTGATTACATGATTCACATATTTTTTTTTAAAAGAGGAGGATCTTATTTCAAGAAAAGGAAAGTTCATATTAGAAGGGAGGCCAAACCTAACCTTCTAATATAGAATTACAAAAAAGCATTGGTACATGATTCACATATTAAGTTTTCTTGATTTTTAATTTTAGGTATACCTTTAATAAGTCCAAGTTGGGTGATATTTGAGATAGTTCTTAAGTTAGTATGACCTAGTCTCCTATGCCAGAGGTTTGATTGTTCTAACTGAGTTAACATACATTTGGGCACTAGGGGAAGGTTTATAGTGTATACATTATTTTTCCTAGTGCCCTTAAGCATGATTTCTGAGTCTTGTTCATTTCTAATCAGGCAGTTAGAGTTGTTGAAGGTGACTATATAACCAGAATCACATAACTGACTTATGCTAAGCAAGTTAAAATTGAAGTTTTCAACCAAGAGAACTTTCTTAATAACAAAATCAGAATTAAGTTCAATATTACCTGACCCAATTACCTTTAGGGTAGCATTGTTGCCAAATGCTACTGAACCTAGGTTCTTGAACTTGAGTTTGGTGAATTTCAATTTATCTCCAGTCATGTGTCTGGAGCAACCGCTATCCAACATCCATTGGTCCAAATCTTTATGTTCCTACATATAAAGAGTTTTGTTGATTTGGATCCAACTAGAGTCAGGAATAGCTTAAATTGATTTTCACTACCTAGTCTGTCTCACCCAAATCTAGGGTTTTCAATCACGTTAGCCTTATAGGTTTTGTGAGACAGGTTTTGATAAGTAAAATTATTTTGAAAAATTATTATTTATTTTGAAAACCTTAATTAATTTTTGAAAATATTTCAATTTATCTTGAAAGAAAATGTTTGAATATATACTTAACTGATGTGTTAGATTTGAATTTAACAAAAAGTAATTTGAATTTGAAATTCAAAAATTGGCTTCCAGGTCTTGGCGAGGCACTAGGCCTTCTTTGGCCGTAGCCTTATTGGATCATCAACCCTTTCCTTGACAAAGCCGTTTAATGAAATTTCATTTTCAAAATTAATCTTTGAAAAAGTTCTGGTCTAACTAGTTTGGATTTTGGATCGGTAGCTTCGGCTAGTTTCACCAGTCTAAAGAGACCAAGTGAACTTGATCTTATTAGAATTGGTTTCCCTAACGTACTATCATCTCACCTCTACCCAATACTATGTTGTCAAGTTTCAGTTAAGTTTGTTTAGTCCTTAAACTAACCTAAGTCTAAGCATGGTAAATTGCAGAAATTTAAATAAACAATCAATCAGGGAAATTGCAAGAATTAAATTCTATTTAGCAATAAAAATAGTTTTTAACTTGGCTCCCCCTGGACTATAGCCACGATAATAATTAGGCAAGATGTGAATCTTGTCCTTGGGGATCCAATACTGATTTGATCCAGTTGGTTTGTTCAAGTACAGTTTAGGTACCCATGCTTGAACTTTACCTCTGGACTGATTCAGTACAGCAAAATAAGATCTTTGTCGAGATTTGGTTCTATACCTAAGTCCGGATCGATTTAGAACGGACTTCTGTTTTCCAAGAGTCATGTCAAGACCCTTGGAACCAGAAGTGAATCGTTCTAAGGCCGCTCTATGATCCTTAACCTGAGTTTTCAGGGAGGAGTTCTCTTTCTCAAGTTTTTCAACTTGAGTAGGAGTTCCTTCTTGAACTTTCTCGGTTAAGGATTTAGAGTCAGCTCCCTCTTTCAGGAGTTTTACTTCCTGTCGGAGGGATTCGACTCGGAGTCTGGCTTTCACCAAATCTCGAGAAAGATAAGAAATAAGATCATTTAATTGACTTCTATTGAAACCACTTACCTTGATTTCGCCGTCTTCTGAGAAGGTTAGTCTGCCGTCGTCCTCTTCTGATTCTGACTCAGTCTCGATTTTTTCTGAGGCGGTCAGGCCTAGTAGGTTTTTCTAAAACCACTTGTTGGATCGTGAGAACTGATAGAGGGGGGTGAATATCGGAAATCGTTCGGATTTTAGGATTAGAGCAGTTATGCAGCGGAATAAAACAATCAAACGCAAACACAGTAATTTTTTACATGGTTCGGAGCCAAGGTCGACTCCTACTCCAAGGCCCACGGTCGTTGACCGTTTACTTTGGGCAATTCTATATGAAGCTCAATAACAGTTTACAATGATTGATTTACAAATACAGGACAGTAAACTTAACAATTAAAAAGAGGCTCTTCTTTTACCGACGTCCGATGTAGGTTGTCTTTTTCGGAGCAGCAGGACGTCGTCGGCTCGAGTTGGAAGGTTTCCGGAGTGAGGCGCGAGAGCAGAAGAGCGTAGAAGCGTTGATTGAAAGTCTTGTTTGAAGCTTGGGGTCGAGGGCCCTTTATATAGGGCCTGGGGGCGCCCGGGACGTCGGGGGCGCCCCCCCCCCCCCACGTCGCGGTTCATCCGTCTTCTGCTCAGTCAATATCTGATCCCTTCAAAATCGGGATCAGGTTTGACCGGGGCGACGGAGTGCTCGGGGCGCCTGGGTTGACTGGGTCAAACCTTATCCCTTAGCTTCGCTGGGTTGAGCTTCGATGCTTTGCTTTTGGGGGCGCCCGGAACAGCAGGGGCGCTCGGGGGCACGGGGGCGCCCGAGAGTTGAACTGTCGAAGCCCATCTTGCTTTCTTGTGTTTTGTGTTCACCTTGGGGGCGCCCGGGACACTCGGGGCGCCCTGGTCAGCTGTTGCCTCATTCCTTTGAGGCTCTTTGAGCTGCAAACACTCGTTCCTTCGGTCCTGCATGCAGGGATAGTCCAAAACACAATAAAACATTAAAATATTAGTTTATACAGCCTTAGCTGTCTTAGTTCTGACTTTGGGTCTCCAAAATGGAACCCTAGGTCGAATAGACGCCTACTGTTCCCTCTACGGGGAACGCGTCCTCACCTACTCCTCTCGGGAGAATGTACCTGATGCCAACCGCTCCTTTGGTTGGACTTTTGCCTGGCGGTCCTTTGCCAGGTCTTAGATGTCGTGCTGTCCTTCATCCGGTGCCTAGCACTCCTTCGCTAGGGCTTCAGTCCCAAGCTATCCTTCGCCTGGCGCCTAGCAGTCCTTCGCTAGGGCTTTTCACTCTGGCATTCCTTTGCCAGTGCCTAGCAATCCTTCGCTAGGGCTTTTGACTCTGCACACTCAAGTGACATGTTAGATAACAAGTAAGACTTAACTTTTGAACCCTGTTGCCATTATCAAAACACAGGTTTGACTTTGGTGCTTTCTGCACCAACAATCTCCCCCTTTTTGATTATGGCAACCCTAGTTCAAAAAGTTAAGTTTAATCAAAGGCATAAAAATTTGTTCCCTCCCCTTGGAGGGAATCTCTCCCTAGATTTTTCAAAACTTCGTGGGGTTCTAAGTTTTTAAAAAACTTTACTTAGAATGATTTTGCACTTTGAAAACTTAAGTTTAGGTATTTTTGGAAATCTTTTGATAACTTAAGTTTTAAAAGTACATAGAGGAGTTTTTGATAGCATGAGTTTAGAGTACTTAAAAAATTTGAAGTCTTAAGTTTAAAGTACTCAAAACTTTTGTAAATTTTGAACCGATTTAAGTACTTAGTAAATTTTGAAACAATTTAAGTACTTAGTAAATTTTGAAACAATTTGAGTACTTAGTAAATTTTGAAACAATTTAAGTACTTAGTAATTATGAAACAATTTAAGTACTTAGTAAATTTGAAACAATTTAAGTAATTAGTAATTTTGAAACTTTTTGAATTAAGGATAGAGTTTTTTTGAAGAAATTTGAAAATTTTAAACTCTAAACTCTCTCTTTTTCTATATCTCCCCCTTTGCCATATATCAAAAAAACCAGATAAATATAGCAGGAATTAAATTACAGAATGGAAATAAAATTAAGAAATATTTGTATGACTTTGCTATACTGAACCAATTCATGATAAGACATAAACCAAATCAGTTGATTTTCTCTTGTAGGGACCTGTCTAACCCATTTAGCTACTTACTGACTGTTATAAACAGTAGTTTTTGCTATGGTTAGTCAAGTTAAGTGTTTCTGTTCAAGTTAGATTTTCTAAACTTGTCACTTAACTTGATTGCTGTGAAATTTGTATTTAGTGCCCCAATTACTGCAGATGCACTGACTTAAAGCATCTTGAATTAAGGCGAAGACCTAAGCATCTCAATCCTTTCTAGGTTATCAATCAAAAGTACCCTAAGGTGCTTGTGAGATGCTGGCTTCTAAACCCTAAAATCCGAAAAAAATTTTCAAACTGGTGGTTGCACCAAGTTTGAACTTCCCCACTCTGATACCACTTGTTGGATCGAGAGAACCGATAGAGGGGGGTGAATATCGGAAATCGTTCAGATTTTAGGATTAGAGCAGTTACGCAGCGGAATAAAACAATCAAACGCAAACACAGTAATTTTTTACTTGGTTCGGAGCCTAGGTCGACTCCTACTCCAAGGCCCACGGTCGTTGACCGTTTACTTTGGGTAATTCTATATGAGGCGCAATAACAATTTACAAAGATTGATTTACAAATACAGGACAGTAAACTTAACAATTAAAAAGAGACTCTTCTTTTACCGACGTCCGATGTAGGTTGTCTTTTTCGGTGCAGCTGGACGTCGTCGGCTCGAGTTGGAAGGTTTCCGGAGTGAGGCGCGAGAGCAGAAGAGCGTAGAAGCATTGATTGAAAGTGTTGTTTGAAGCTTGGGGTCGAGGGCCCTTTATATAGGGCCTGGGGGCGCCCGGGACGTCGGGGGCGCCCCCCCACGTGGCGGTTGATCCGTCTTCTGCTCGGTCAACATCTGATCCCTTTAAAATCGGGATCAGGTTTGACCGGGGCGCCCGGAGCGCTCGGGGCGCCCGGGTTGACTGGGTCAAACCTTATCCTTTGGCTTCGCTGGGTTGAGCTTCGATGCTTTGCTGTTGGGGGCGCCCGGAACAGCGGGGGGCGCCCGGGAGCACGGGGGTGCCCGGGAGTTGAACTGTCGAAGCCCATCTTGCTTTCTTGTGTTTTGTGTTCACCTTGGGGGCGCCCGGGACACTCCGGGAGCCCTGGTCAGCTGTTGCCTCATTCCTTTGAGGCTCTCTGAGCTACAGACACTCGTTCCTTCGGTTCTGCATCCAGGGTTAGTCCAAAACACAATAAAACATTAAAATATTAGTCTATACAGCCTTAGCTGTCTTGGTTCTGACTTTCGGTCTCCAAAATGGAACCCTAGGTTGATCCGACGCCTACTGTTCCCTCGACGGGGAACGCGTCCTCACCTACTCCTCTCGGGAGAATGTACCTGATGCCAACCGCTCCTTTGGTTGGACTTTTGCCTAGCGGTCCTTTGCCAGGTCTTTGATGCCGAGCTGTCCTTCACCCGGTGCCTAGCATTCCTTCGCTATGGCTTCAGTCCCAAGCTGTCCTTCGCCTGGCACCTAGCAGTCCTTCGCTAGGGCTTTTCACTCTGGCATTCCTTCGCCAGTGCCTAGCAATCCTTCACTTGGGCTTTTTACTCTACACACTCAAGTGACATGTTAGATAACATGTAAGACTTAACTTTTGAACCCTGTTGTTATTATCAAAACACAGGTTTGACTTTGGTGCTTTCTGCACCAACAGAAATGTTAGAGGATGAGATTAAGTCTTTGAAAATTGAAATTGAACAATTGAAGTCCTCTAGGGATGAGGATGTAGATGATTTGCATGTTGAATTTTAGAGGATGAGAACTTCTCATTGAAGAGTGAAGTTGAGAGACTCAAGAGTATTCTTGATAAATTCTCAACAAGCTCAAAGACCTTAGACATGATTTTGAATGCCCAAAGGGCAGTCTACAATAGGGCTGGTATTGGCTACCGACCCAAAGAACCATCATTTGTGTCCTTAATGTCTAGGACTGATGTTAGACAATCTAAGACACCTAGGGCTCAAAGGAAAGTAGTCAAGGCATGGGTGCCTAAGTCTTACTTAGTAGGTGCTTTAGGTCCCAAGGTTTGGGTACCTAAAAGTTCTATTTTTCGGATTGTGTAGGTTGTGATTGAGGGGGAGCATCTATCAACTTGGTTCGTTGATAGTGGGTGCTCCAAACACATGACCAGGGATAGATCATTGTTTACCGCACTTCAAAGAAAAAGTAGAGGTAATGTTTCCTTTGGTAACAATGGTAGTCTTAAGGTCATAGGATTAGGAGACATTGAAATATCCGAATGTCTTAGAATTAAAAATGTCCTTCTAGTCAAGGGGATGACATTTAATCTCCTAAGTGTCAGTCAATTATGTGATGCGGGTTACACAATTAATTTTCAACCAAGTCAATGTCTAGTTAGACAACATGACACTTTTGACACGGTACTAGTACGAACAAGAGTAGATAACATTTACCAAGTATCTTTTAAAAGTGCTACTAATGCTTTTGCTAAGTGTCTCATGCCAAAAGAAGAGGAGTCCACCTTTTGGCACCGGAGACTAGCACATGTGAACATGAAGAATATCCGGAAGTTGGCCAACAAGGGATTAGTTCATGGCTTACCAAGCATCAAGTATGAGAAAGAAAAGATTTGTGATGCATGTCAAATGGGTAAGCAAATAAAAGATGCACATAAAGGTAAAAGCACTGTAAGTACTTCTACTGCATTGGATTTACTTCACATGGACTTGTTTGATTATAGCATTATCATATCATTGAATGGTAGTAGATATTGCTTTGTTATCGTTGATGATTTTACTAGATATACATGGACATATTTTCTAAAATATAAGGATCAAACCTTAGATGCTTTCATTTCTTTTTGTAGAAGAGTTGAAAATGATAAATCATCAACAATTAAGACAATAAGAAGTGATCATGGACATGAATTTCAAAATCAACGATTTTTAGAGTTTTGTCAAGATAGAGGGTATAGACATGAGTTCTCCACTCCTAGAACACCACAACAAAATGGTGTTGTAGAGAGGAAGAACCATGTTTTACAAGAGGTTGCTCGAAGCATGCTTAATGAGTACTCACTACCGAGCTACTTGTGGGTCGAAGCTGTAAATACAGCTTGCTATGTGCAAAACCGAGTCCTCATCCATAGGTTCTTAGGTAAGACTCCCCATGAACTTTGGTTTGGAAAACCACCTACGGTTAAACATCTTAGGGTGTTTGGCTGTAAGGTGTTTATCCTAAACACCAAGGACCACCTTGGAAAGTTCACGGTAAAGGCTGATGAAAGGATACTGGTCGGGTACTCCCTTGTTAGCAAATCCTACCTAGTCTACAACAAGAAGTCTAGATTGGTTGAAGAATCTTCTGATGTTGTCTTTGAAGAAATTCCAAAAGCAAATGATCAATCAGAAGATGTCGAAGGAGTTCAATTCGAACTCAGGCAACTGGGTTTGGATGAAAGTCCAAATGTTGTTGATAATGGTGATGAGTCTGACGGTGAGCCTAGACAACACATAGATCAGCCGGATCCTGAGGCTGAGCCGGGTGTCTAGTGAAACCATTCAAGAAACACCACCAACACCAAGGACAACTAGGATAGCCTCTAGTCATCCCCAAGACTAAATTGTTGGAGACATCCATCATGGGGTTAGGACTAGATCATTCTTTAGGAATGAGGCAATGAAGTTGTCCTAATTTCCGAAATTGAACCTAGAAAAATTGATGAAGCATTAAATGATCCCGATTGGATCATTCCGATGCAAGATGAACTAGGTCAATTCGAAAGAAGTCAAGTGTGGGACTTTAGTCCCTAGACCCAAGAAGACCACAATCATTGGAACCAAATGGGTCTTCAAAAATAAATTGAACCATAAGGGAGAAATCATAAGAAACAAGGCACGCTTAGTAGCCAAGGGCTACAGTCAAGTTGAAGGCCTTGATTATGATGAGACCTATGCTCCCGTGGCCCGATTAGAGTCCATGCGATTGATGCTTTGCATTTACAGCACATCGAGGTTTCAAACTATATCAAATGGACGTCAAATCGGCCTTTCTAAATGGTTTAATAAGGGAAGAGGTCTATGTCGAGCAACCTCCGGGGTTCGAAAGTACCGAATTCCCAAACCACGTATTTAAGCTCAAGAAGGCACTTTATGGCCTTAAACAGCACCTCGAGCTTGGTATGAGCGGTTGTCGATGTTCCTAATTGAAAAAGGCTTTGTTAGAGGCCAAATAGACCCTACACTGTTTCTACGTAGAGATAGTGGCAATATATTTATAGCCTAAGTATATGTCGATGATATAATTTGTGGCTCAAACAACAAGGCTTATTTAAATGAATTCATGGACACATGGAGAGGTGAATTTGAAATGAGTCTAGTGGGAGAGTTGACTTTCTTCCTTGGACTTGAAATCAAACAAACCCGAGATGGGATCCATGTGCACCAATCAAATATACTCAAGAGATGCTTCGAAAATTCAATATGAGTGATTCAAAAGAGGTAACCAGTCCATGGCTACAAACACAAGATTAGACAATGATGAGAGTGGTAACTGATTGATTTGACGCAATATCGAAGCATGATAGGTAGTCTGCTATACCTCACAGCTAGTCGACCTGATATACTTTTTGCTGTGGGTATGTGCGCTAGGTATCAAGTTTGTGCCAAGGAATCTCACTTAATTGCTGTCAAGAGAATTTTGAGATACCTTAAGGGCACAATAGGTTGGTCTATGGTACCCCCGTACCGAATCTTTGACCTAATTGGCTACACCGATTCCGACTATGCTGGATGCAAGTTGGACGGAAAAGCACAAGTGGGGGTTGCCAATTTTTAGGATCATCTCTAGTTAGTTGGTCAAGTCGGAAGCAACATTGTGTTGCTCTCTCCACGACCGAGGCAGAATATATCGCCATGGAGAGAGTATATCGCAATTGTTGTGGATGATTCTGTTGGGACCGGGCATGTCGACAAGGATACGAGTTCGTAAAATTTAAATTTTTTACGTGCAGCGGACGAG
>JAGFNQ010000222.1:18754-111759 GCA_024364735.1 Boesenbergia rotunda
AGAAATGTTAGAGGATGAGATTAAATCTTTGAAAATTGAAATTGAACAATTGAAGTCCTCTAGGGATGAGGATGTAGATGATTTGCATGTTGAATTGTTAGAGGATGAAAACAAATCATTGAAGAGTGAAGTTGAGAGACTCAAGAGTGTTCTTGAGAAGTTCTCAACAAGCTCAAAGACCTTAGACATGATCTTGAATGCCCAAAGGGCAGTCTACAATAGGGCTGGTATTGGCTACCGACCCAAAGAACCATCATTTGTGTCCTTAATGTCTAGGACTGATGTTAGACAATCTAAGACACCTAGGGCTCAAAGGAAAGTAGTCAAGGCATGGGTGCCTAAGTCTTACTTAGTAGGTGCTTTAGGTCCCAAGGTTTGGGTACCTAAAAGTTCTATTTTTCGGATTGTGTAGGTTGTGATTGAGGGGAGCATCTATCAACTTGGTTCGTTGATAGTGGGTGCTCCAAACACATGACCAGGGATAGATCATTGTTTACCGCACTTCAAAGAAAAAGTAGAGGTAATGTTTCCTTTGGTAACAATGGTAGTCTTAAGGTCATAGGATTAGGAGACATTGAAATATCCGAATGTCTTAGAATTAAAAATGTCCTTCTAGTCAAGGGGATGACATTTAATCTCCTAAGTGTCAGTCAATTATGTGATGCGGGTTACACAATTAATTTTCAACCAAGTCAATGTCTAGTTAGACAACATGACACTTTTGAACGGTACTAGTACGAACAAGAGTAGATAACATTTACCAAGTATCTTTTAAAAGTGCTACTAATGCTTTTGCTAAGTGTCTCATGCCAAAAGAAGAGGAGTCCACCTTTTGGCACCGGAGACTAGCACATGTGAACATGAAGAATATCCGGAAGTTGGCCAACAAGGATTAGTTCATGGCTTACCAAGCATCAGTATGAGAAAGAAAAGATTTGTGATGCATGTCAAATGGGTAAGCAAATAAAAGATGCACATAAAGGTAAAAGCACTGTAAGTACTTCTACTGCATTGATTTACTTCACATGGACTTGTTTGATTATAGCATTATCATATCATTGAATGGTAGTAGATATTGCTTTGTTATCGTTGATGATTTTACTAGATATACATGGACATATTTTCTAAATATAAGGATCAAACCTTAGATGCTTTCATTTCTTTTTGTAGAAGAGTTGAAAATGATAAATCATCAACAATTAAGACAATAAGAAGTGATCATGGACATGGAATTTCAAAATCAACGATTTTTAGAGTTTTGTCAAGATAGAGGGTATAGACATGAGTTCTCCACTCCTAGAACACCACAACAAAATGGTGTTGTAGAGAGGAAGAACCATGTTTTACAAGAGGTTGCTCGAAGCATGCTTAATGAGTACTCACTACCGAGCTACTTGTGGGTCGAAGCTGTAAATACAGCTTGCTATGTGCAAAACCGAGTCCTCATCCATAGGTTCTTAGGTAAGACTCCCCATGAACTTTGGTTTGGAAAACCACCTACGGTTAAACATCTTAGGGTGTTTGGCTGTAAGGTGTTTATCCTAAACACCAAGGACCACCTTGGAAAGTTCACGGTAAAGGCTGATGAAAGGATACTGGTCGGGTACTCCCTTGTTAGCAAATCCTACCTAGTCTACAACAAGAAGTCTAGATTGGTTGAAGAATCTTCTGATGTTGTCTTTGAAGAAATTCCAAAAGCAAATGATCAATCAGAAGATGTCGAAGGAGTTCAATTCGAACTCAGGCAACTGGGTTTGGATGAAAGTCCAAATGTTGTTGATAATGGTGATGAGTCTGACGGTGAGCCTAGACAACACATAGATCAGCCGGATCCTGAGGCTGAGCCGGTGTCTAGTGAAACCATTCAAGAAACACCACCAACACCAAGGACAACTAGGATAGCCTCTAGTCATCCCCAAGACTAAATTGTTGGAGACATCCATCATGGGGTTAGGACTAGATCATTCTTTAGGAATGAGGCAATGAAGTTGTCCTAATTTCCGAAATTGAACCTAGAAAAATTGATGAAGCATTAAATGATCCCGATTGGATCATTCCGATGCAAGATGAACTAGGTCAATTCGAAAGAAGTCAAGTGTGGGACTTAGTCCCTAGACCCAAGAAGACCACAATCATTGGAACCAAATGGGTCTTCAAAAATAAATTGAACCATAAGGGAGAAATCATAAGAAACAAGGCACGCTTAGTAGCCAAGGGCTACAGTCAAGTTGAAGGCCTTGATTATGATGAGACCTATGCTCCCGTGGCCCGATTAGAGTCCATGCGATTGATGCTTGCATTTACAGCACATCGAGGTTTCAAACTATATCAAATGGACGTCAAATCGGCCTTTCTAAATGGTTTAATAAGGGAAGAGGTCTATGTCGAGCAACCTCCGGGGTTCGAAAGTACCGAATTCCCAAACCACGTATTTAAGCTCAAGAAGGCACTTTATGGCCTTAAACAAGCACCTCGAGCTTGGTATGAGCGGTTGTCGATGTTCCTAATTGAAAAAGGCTTTGTTAGAGGCCAAATAGACCCTACACTGTTTCTACGTAGAGATAGTGGCAATATATTTATAGCCTAAGTATATGTCGATGATATAATTTGTGGCTCAAACAACAAGGCTTATTTAAATGAATTCATTGGACACATGGAGAGTGAATTTGAAATGAGTCTAGTGGGAGAGTTGACTTTCTTCCTTGGACTTGAAATCAAACAAACCCGAGATGGGATCCATGTGCACCAATCAAAATATACTCAAGAGATGCTTCGAAAATTCAATATGAGTGATTCAAAAGAGGTAACCAGTCCCATGGCTACAAACACAAGATTAGACAATGATGAGAGTGGTAAACTGATTGATTTGACGCAATATCGAAGCATGATAGGTAGTCTGCTATACCTCACAGCTAGTCGACCTGATATACTTTTTGATGTGGGTATGTGCGCTTGGTATCAAGTTTGTGCCAAGGAATCTCACTTAATTGCTGTCAAGAGAATTTTGAGATACCTTAAGGGCACAATAGGAGTTGGTCTATGGTACCCCCGTACCGAATCTTTTGACCTAATTGGCTACACCGATTCTGATTATGCTGGATGCAAGTTGGACCAGAGAAGCACAAGTGGGGGTTGCCAATTTTTAGGATCATCTCTAATTAGTTGGTCCAGTCGAAAGCAACATTGTGTTGCTCTCTCCACGACTGAGGCAGAATATATCGCCATGGGAGAGAGTATATCGCAATTGTTGTGGATGATTCTGTTGGGACCGGGTGCATGTCGACAAGGATACGAGTTCGTAAAATTTAAATTTTTACGTGCAGCGGAAGAGTTTGCATAAAATAATTTCCTAAATTATTTTAACTTCGTATCTAGCATGCAACCTTATGGTGTGTTGACATAATCATAAAATAAAAGTTTGCGAAAAGTAAACTAATTTACCAAGTACCTCGCGTAACTCGAAGTAAGGGACGAGATCCAACCGTAGCGTCCCTTGGAAGCTCCGCCTCTATTCGCGTCCACGCCGAGTTCTCTTCGGGATGACTTCACCAAGTCACGAGTTTTGTGCCGACGAGAACTACTAGATTCTCTATAGGCACAACTTGAAAGATCAAGAGAAGAGTTAGGAAACTAACCCCCAAGAACGGAATCGAATTCCGAGAGAGAGAGGGAGATGTGATCCGCTTCTTCTTCTTCTTGGTTGGTTTCTTCTTCTCCTTGAAGCTCACGGCAACAACTTGCCTTGGAGGAGTTGAGCCGGCCCTAGATGGAGGAAGGGGCGCCGGCCCTAGGTCTCCAATGGGCGCCGACCCTAGGTGGGGAGAAAGGAAGGAGAAGAGGAGTCGCTATCCGCTTCTTCTTATTCGTGTTCGGGTTCTCCTTCTTCTTAATTGCTCACGCCAACTTCAAAGGGTGGAACTCCTTTGTGCGCCGGCCCTAGAGGACCTAGGGTGCGCCGGCCCTAAGGAAAGAAGAAGAGAAGGAGGAGAGAAGAGAAGAAAGAGAGGGAGAGAATAATTAATCTCTTAATTACTCAATTGGAATTAAGGGCTAGCCTTTGGTTCCTTTATATAGTAGCAACTCCTTTGCTAAGTCTCCCTCTAAACCGAATTAACGGAATTAGTTATAAGAAATTTATCTTATAAATTTTCTTATTGCTTATTCCTTTTAAGCCTAGTCTTATTATAAACAATTTATAATAAAATAAATTAGTTATCATAAGAGATTTATCCTATAAATTCTCTTATGAATTTTATTATAACTAACTTTATAATAAAACTAATTATTTATCATAAGAAATTTATCCTATAAATTCTTATGAATTAATTCCGTTTAAACCAAGTCTTTATTATAAACTAATTTATAATAAAAACTAATTCTTCTTCTCTTTAAATTATGGAATAAATTTTTATAAGAAATTTATAAACTTTCTTATTATGAAAAATCAATTGATAATTGATTTTATAAAATTAAAATAAACCAATTCATGGATTATTTTAATCTTCCATAAAAGGAATAAATTTTTATAAATTTATTTATATAAATTTCTTTATACAAATTTATTTATCCATAATTTATAAAATAAATCGCACTTGATTTATTTTATTAATTAAACCAAAATTAATTGGTTTTTCTCCTCTTTATTGGCCGGCCACCAAAGGGGGGTTTGGCACCCTCTTTGGCCGGCCAAACCAACCCGGACCGCCGCGAATTAAACTCATTTAATTCGCCCAAAAAGCCTTCAAAAGACTTAGCCATTTTTAGCTTCCATTGCGCCTCTGACTAACTCAGATTCGACTTATTTCTCTTGATCGGAAAATCCAATTTTCAACTCGTTTTAAATCCCTCGGATTACTCGTAGTGCGTGTGACTAAATAGGCTTTCGATTTATGTTGGCCGTCTATAATTAACTAATTATAGAATGATCATGAGTGGCACCTAGTAGTACATCATGATCCCCAATTAATCGAAAGATCAACGGTTTGACCTCAGAAGAAATTATTCTGAAACCCTTCAGCAGCTCTAATGAATCATGCCCCATTCCCTTCACCACCTTATACCCACTTGGTTCAGGACACGGTCAATGGTGTCAGTCCCCACTATGCTGACTACGTCACGCCTAGCCCAAGTAATATCTTACTCGTCCTTTGGATTTCTAATTACTCTCATGTATTTTAGAGACTCTCACTCTAAACATGATATGCTCTGGCCAGAGGCTTTGAGTAACAATCCGACGATAGGCCTGGGTATACATCTCCTCGCAAGGAGTGGTGAATCCTTTATAGGCTGTTCAAACATATTCGGGCACTTCGGCTTATACCCGATCATCCTGGGTCCACACCTCCTTGGAGATGCTTGCTTAAGATGTCAAAGTATAAGTCCCCATGACCAAGATGACTTGAACACCGCAAGTCAAAGGAACATCGCACTTAAGCCGCAGTAAGATCTTCATTGACATATCTACATGTAGATTCCCATATGAAGTCTTACAGCTAGTCACTCCAATGAACTAGTTCCCTTAACTAGCATCCATGTTTATCTCCGGACATCCCAATGTCACCAGCCAGTGAGAATCAGCTGATTAGAGAATAACCCATGCTAGTCTCAACAGAATTGATAGTGTCCGTTTTTATCAATTCATCGACTAGGGATATTTTCAATACTTCACATTTGCGTATTTAGAGATAATCACTAGTTGTGATCTCATCACAAATTCTCTTATGCTGTGAGTTGTATTGCGGACATTCAGTAGATGAGTTTAAGATCCCAATCAAATACACAAGCATGATACTCAAATAGTGAATTATCATTTATTAATATAAATGTTTTACAATCATAAGGCGATTGCCTTAGGACACTTCTCTCATATCACTAACAGATTCATACTCTAGAGGACTATGGATTAAACTACAAAGGTGTGCAAGTGTTGTGTGACAACATTAGCACAATTAACCTAACCAAGAATCTGGTCCATCACTCTAGAAACAAACATATTGAAGTGCGTCACCACTTCATTAGAGATCATGTTGCTAGAGGAGATGTTGTACTCTTATATGTAGAGTCCAAATCAAATATAGCGGGCATTTTCACTAAACCACTCCCCGAAAATGAGTTTAGCTTCTTAAGGAGGGAGTTGGGAATGTGTCGCGCTTCATAGACATCAAAAAGCATTCAAAACCCTTCATGATCAATTCGAATTGTTGGGACACAATTGGGTAACTTGGGGACATCTCACACAAACTATAAGGCTTACCAAAACGTTTTTGTTTGCTAGAAATGGGGTGAGATGCTAGAATCAACTTAATTTCTCAAAATGTCAATGCATCCCTTGAGAAATTTGGTTGACAAGATAAAAATCACTTTGGTGACCATGTATGGGGAAAACCAATGCATAACATATATGTACTTTGCTCCATGATCATACTTGGACATTCCAATCAAGGAAACTTGATTGGAGACTTGGACTTGATACAAACATGTTTGAATTTTAGTGGATGTTTGTTGATTGAGTTTGACTCCACTTGAGTGCAACAAAGTGTTTGTAAACCTATAAGGACCTTTGATCCTAGTTTAGGAATCAATTTTACTCAAGGGACCACTTCCAAGGTCGATAACTCTCATCAGATCTTGTCAGAAATCACTTGGAAGTCTGAAACTGAAAGTTTCAGATCGTATTAAGAAAATTCAGGAAGCCTGATCGGTCACCGGACCGATCAGGAGTATGTTTGATCGGTCCAACGGACCAATCCAACTCCTGTGAGAAAAATTGTCAAAACCCACTATGTTGGTCTGGATCGGTCCCCGGACCGATCTGGCGCCCTCTATGGTGATCGGTCCACAGACCGATCAGAGGGGTCACAGAACACTTCGAGAAAAATTAACCAAACATTCTGTGTTGGCCTGGATCGGTCCCCGGACCGATCTGGCACCCTGTGGTGATCGGTCCACAGACCGATCAGGGGGCTCACGGGAAAACCTCCAAACCTACTGTTCGCTTCCTGATCGATCAGCCTATCGATCAGGAGCCTGCCTGATCGGTCACCCGACCGATCAGGACCAGGCCAGTCCGATCAGGCCGAAGCCTGATTGGTCTGGGCACTCCCAGATCGAACGGTGACCCGTTCAATCGCATTAAATTGCAGTTGGTGGACCGATCCACCAACCGATTAATTCCTCAGAAACCCCTCATCTCCCAAGCCCTAGTTCTGAAACTCCCCGCATCTGCGTCTCCCTCTTCCTTGTGCGTGAACTCCTCCTGCGACCTCTCCTCCTGCACGTGACTTCTTGCGATCTTCTCGCTGCGTGAGAGTTCTTCTTCTTGCTGTTGGTGTTTTCAGCAAGCTTGTCTCCGACGAGGCGATTCTCTCTTGCGCAAGTCTCTCACGCGCGTGGATTCTCTCTTGCGCATGCTTTCTCCAACCAACTCGCAAATGGCACCTAAGTAAGCATTTCTGCCAGTTTTCCTTACAGATCAGTTCATAGATTATGAGTTTATACTAATCATGATCTTCATTTTGTGCTATGGTGTGTCTTGTGCCATGACATTATGATTCTGCCGTGACCATTCCTTGTCATGTTACTGATTAAACCTCACCTCACTTGATCAACTCCTTGGGTTATGACTATTTTGTTCAATGACTTACCTTGATTACTCTATACCATTTGATCTTGTGATCCTTCAATATGTGGCTTGATTATCAATTTGTGTCATGATCCTATCGATATCTGATCTTGATCAAATCTGTTGCCATGATCTATTCAAACCTTTTAGAAAATCATCCAAGGGCAAGGAACCCGTGGAGGGAAGCTCAAAGGGCAAAGGTCCTTCATCATCTACACCCCCCCAAGACCTCCACCACCTCCAGATACCAGATTTCAAAATATTCATTATGCACTAGACTTTCAATGACACACTTTCAAACTCATGCCATGTCGAACTGTGGACCAAACCATCATTTACGAACATTGTCCAACAGTACGGCAAATCATTGAACACTATGAACTTCAATCCATTCTTTTCCTTGAGAGGCCAATCAACTTTGATTTGGTATCTGAATTTTATAATAATATGGTCAGTGGAGAGGGTTCAGGGTGGAGGACTCGTGTCGCCAGTATCGACCATACATTTGATATATCGGCTTTCACTTCTTTCCTTGACTGTCGCCGATCAGATAATGACTTTTCTTTCTACCCCTATCTTCTAGACCCTCTACCGATTCCCTTTGATGGAGTTACCCCTAACTCTATCCATGAGTACTTTTTTGGTTATCCCAGGTCGAGGGATCTCGGTGAGGTTACTAGTCACTTTCCTACATTTGTTGCTCTCCTCCTTTCCCCAATAGATTATGTCTTGTTTAAGATTATCACTAACTGTCTCATCCCTACTACTACAAAGCACTTAGATGAAATTCACCCATTCCACTGCTTGATGCTCTATGGGATGCATCGACAGTTAGACTTTGACCCAGTGACTTCCATCTAATTCTCCATCATTATCCACAGTCAGATGTATGGTCAGACAGTTTACATGCCGTTTGGCCATATCATCACTGCCTGGATGGAGTTGGTTGGTATTGACGTTTCACAGGGCAGCATTGTACCCATGGTTCGACAGGACTGTCGACTTGATCATCGCATGTTGGCCCAGTCTGGCATTGTTGTCGGACCACAGGGGCTGAGGTGGAAAGATCGGCGACGTGTGGGGGAGTTACCGGGAGCAGCCCCTGATCAGGAGCCGTCCGCTGTTGCTGAAGATTACGATGAGTGGGATCCTGACCTTCGCTGGCAGGTTGCGGAGCTAGAGCTGATGATGCAGCGTGAGTTACATATTTCCGAGCTCTGGCAACAGGAGGTCAGCTCAGAGTTTCGGTCCTTTGATCGTCGACTAGATGCTCTAGCATCTGACATTTCTAGGATCTGCTCACTGCAGGAGACGTGGTATGAGGAGTGGTACCATCATACGTTTCTTGGAGCTGCGACCTCCAGTAGCACTCCACCAGGGGATGTTATATGTATTGATGATTCATCGGATGATGACCCCGCTAAGGGTTGACGCTATTTGACAACTTGGATTGTATGACTCTATGGTTGTATGCCTCTGACTTATATGCTTATTGTTGATTTTTATGATTGTTCGTATGATTGCTATCATCATGTATGCCTTGTTATGCGATGCTATTTTATTGCTATGTATGCCTTCATATGCATTGCTATGCTTATGACGCCATATGATACATTTGATTGCTTTGTCATGCTTTACATTTATCATATGTGTTTCATATGTTTTTCAAAATAAATCAAATCATATGTTGTTTTGGGATAGCCCTAGGGCTGAGGGGGAGTATGATTAAACTTAACAACTTGTCTACACCCTTTTTGGTGTTTGACAAAGGGGGAGAATGAGGTTGGTTAAGTTTAGACGATTATGAGTTTAATGGTTGTAGGGGGAGGATCTTGATTCTCCTACAAGTCTGAGATTTGAGATTATTGGATTCAAATCCCTAAACATAAAATCAGGTTATCAAACAACAAAAAGGGGGAGATTGTTGATGCAGTCTGACCCTGATTGTTGTTTTGGTGTTGACACCGATTTTAGTTTAGGATGATGAGATGATTATGATTAAGTCCTGATCGGGGATTAGGTACGATGTGGAAAAGTCCTAACCTGGAGGGTTAGGTGTGGAAAAGTCCTAACCTGGAGGGTTAGGTGTTGAAAAATCCTAACCTGGAGGGTTAGGTGTGGAAAAGTCCTAACTTGGAGGGTTAGGTGTTGAAAAATCCTAACCTGGAGGGTTAGGTGTGGAAAAGTCCTAACCTGGAGTGTTAGGTGTGGAAATGTCCTAGCTTGGAGGGCTTGGTGTGGAAAATCCTAACCTGGAGGGTTAGGTGTGGAAAAACCCTAACTTGGAGGGTCAGGTCCTAGCCTGGAGGGCTAGGTTGGATGAAATCTCGGTGAGTGAAGCCGGGTGACTGAAACCCCGATGAGTGAAGCCGGGTCCCGGTGAGTGAAGCCGGGTGACTGAAATCTCGATGAGTGAAGCCGGGTCCCGGTGAGTGAAGTCGGGTGACTGAAACCCCGGTGAGTGATGCCGGGTCCCGGTGAGTGAAGCCGGGTGACTGAAATCTCAGTGAGTAAAGCCGGGTCCCGGTGAGTGAAGCTGGGTGACTGAAACCCTGGTGAGTGAAGTCAGGTCCTAGCTTGGAGGGCTAAGTTAAAGTCCCAGTGAGTGAAGCTGGGCATGACACGAGTCAGAGATGGGTCGGAGGCTTGTTCTCATGACTTAGAGGAGATTTGACCTTGCCTGTATCGGTCTGGTGACCGATTAGGGAAGTTGTCACTGTGCTCCTTCGTGGATCGGTCTGGTGACCGATCCAGCGATAACTGATCGGTCTGGTGACCGATCAGGGAGCACACAGTGAGGTTCGGAACCTACTGCCAGCCTCCTGATCGGTTCGGTGACCGATCAGGGAGCAGGCAGTTCCCTCACTGCCCGGCTCCTGATCGGTCCGGTGACCGATCAGGGAGCAGGCTGTTCTCTCACTGCCCGGCTCATGATCGGTCCGGTGACCGATCAGGGAGCAGGCAGTTCCCTCACTGCTTGGCTCCTGATCGGTCCGGTGACCGATCAGGGAGCAGGCAATTTACTCACTACTTGGCTCCTGATCAGTCTGGTGACCGATCAGGGAGCACACAGTGAGTTGAGTTTCCCCACTGATCAGCTCCTGAACGGTCCGGTGACCAATCCACGACCTAGGATCTGATGTCCGTGATTACGGTTTTCTCACAGTGGACCAATTAGGCTTCAGCCTGATCGGTCTGTGCCTATCCTGATCGGACTGGTGACCGATCAAGCTTCACTCTGATCGTTCCGGTGACCGATCAATTTAATTTAAAATGCACTATCAGACGCTCTGATCGCGTCTGAACGTATCTGATTCTCTGCGCTTAATCTCTGATACTTGATTTTCTGCTTGATATGCTGTGTAAATGCTTTGATTAAGTGTGCAGGTGACAGGGATGGATTCAAACACTCAAGGAGAGTCAATGGAAGTCTTTCCTTGGAGCAGGTTTGCCCATTTGCCATCTCAGGTTGCAACGGCTGGAGCTGCTGATTGGAGCTTGGCTGAGGGAAGCTCAGGGAGTCCAGGGAGAGCTCAGTGGTAGCTAGCGTTGGCAGGTGAGTAGCTGGAGGCTGCAGTGAGGTGGTGACCTGGCGATAGTAGAGAAGACTTAAGCTGCGTAGCGGAGAAGGGCTGAAGAGAGTTCTGGCTAGAGCTTGCTGTGAACACTTCTTGCTGCGTGCTTGTGTTATCTACTGTTCCATCATCTTGAGCAAGCAACTGTGATCCTTGAAGCAACCTTCTATACTTGGGCACTTGGGAGAAGAGAAACAAGAAGCTTGAGTCCATCAGCAAGAAGACACGAAGAGGAGAGTCTTGCGTGAGATCTGCGCTGGGTGGAGCTCAGAGAAGTTTGCTTGTGTTCTTGTGGTTCTAAGTGCTAAGTAAGATCCTTCTTGTGTTTCCTGTACTTTATACTTCATCATCATGAAACGCTGTGGAGAGGTTACTCCACCGAGAAGGAGGTTGCTTACTATCCAGATTTTCCGGGACTTGATCTGCCGACGATCAAGGGATCACCCACCTTAAGGGCACGCCAAGGAGTAGGGGCAAGTTATCCCCAAACCTTGTAAATCCTCTTGTTAGCGTTTTTGTGTTTGTGCTTAGTTTAGGGTTTAGTTTTCTGCAACTTTATTTTTCTTGTGCTTCCGCTATGCTACTAACATTTGAGGTGCAGAAAATTGAAAAGAGCTAAAGCTCAAGTGTCTAGATACATTCCCCCCCCTCTCTAGCCATCCATGTTGGAACTCTTATTACTATTTGTTTTCCCTAACTTAAACGTATTGCCAAACATCAAAAAGGGAGAGATTGTAGAGGCAATCTATGGTCCGGAGTGACCATGAGTTTTGATGTTTGGGCAAAGGGTTTAAGTTAGGTTTACCCTTGTGTATTTGATATGTGTATGTGAGTCTGCAGGATGTGCAGGTTACACATATTGGCTTAGTTGGACGGCCTCGGTACGGTGAAGGGTGGTATGGAGACAAGTTACGGGCTTGTGTGCGCACCTGAGGGACTATGGAGAGCAGGGACGATGAGCTGAGGGGCGCAGACTTCGAGGCATGAGTGAAGGATGACATGGAGGCAAGTGGGAGGCTTGCGTGCATTTGAGGGACGGGAGCCGAAGATGTAGAGGGCGCGAAGGCAATAGACTAGGCTGCTGATGAGGAGTCAGTTGTGTCGTGAGGGTACGAGTGTTGTGTGATTGTACTCGAGAAATCCTAGGGTTCGAGTGCTGAGAGAAGTGTACTCGGGAAGGAAAACCCTAGGTGTGTGAGTGGACCAGTCGACTGCCCTTGAGGGCAGTCGACTGATAAAACTCACAGAAAGGGAGTTGACCCTTGACCAGTCGACTGCTCCAGGGGCAGTAGACTGGTGGCACTCAGAATTTGAATGTTGGGTGTCAATGGTCGAATTTGAGTGGGGGCAGTCGACTGGTGGCGGTCAAACAGAAGGTAAGTCCTATTTAAGAGGGCTTCATTTTGGCCGGGATCTCTGATGAATTTGGCTTTGTGTAAGAGCCAAATAGTAGTCTTGGTGCTCAAATATTGTCGAGGTGTTGTGGCGAGGTTTTTCCACCCACAAGGAGCGACAAGAGCTAGCCGGAGGATATTTGGGGAGTGATCCACCGAAGGATTCTTGGATTAGTCACCCTTATGGGTGGATACCAAGTAAATCTCTGTGTTAGCATTGTTTTCATATTGATTATTGTTTTGCTTGTATTGTGCTAACCCTTTTGTAGAAAGAAGATTCGAAAAGTGTTATTCACCCCCCCCTCTAGCAACGTACAAGATCTAACAAACTCTAACTAGTGATATCGAGTATGGACTTACAACACTCCTATTGCAACAAAATCTAAAAATATGACTTCATGATGTGCAAGGAATCGAAATTTCTATACATTTTGTATTTAGGTAGTATCGAGATTTTGTCTACGATACATTCAATAAACTTGATTGAAGTTTAATAAACTGTAAGACTGTATTGATAAAATTGAAAAATTAAATAAAATGCGAGGATTTGGTCACATCTTCTATATATATATATTAAATCTTATTCTATAAATCAATATAATATTTAATCATGATTAAATAATATATAAAATTATTTTAAAATAGGGATAAAATCTGGAATCCAAATAGGGGCTGAAATCACTTGATTTCAGGCCCACGCTGGGCCTGAAATATCATCATTTCAGGCCCAACGAGGGCTTGAAATAACATGCTTTCAGGCCCACTTTGGGCCTGAACAGGTATGAAAGGCCCTTTAATAATCATAAAACCCCTCTGATATCAGGTCCAATATTCATTGACAAGTAATATTAATTCACGCCTAATATTCTTTTACAAATAATAAAGTCTGTAAAATATATAAAAATCTACATAAATTTTGTAGTTGTATAGGTGTATCAGTGGGTTTGGGTGGCCACTGATAGACCTACAGAGTTTAGATTTGCAATATAATGTAGTACAATTAGAAGTTTGGACACCAAAAATACTATCTCCTAGCTCTATTCTAACTATTGATATAGGGTTTTCAGAAATACAAATATCCTAGGTCCATCAGTGGGTTTGGGTGGAAACCCACTAATAGCCCTACAGAGTTTCCTTTTGCAACATAATGTAGTACAATTAGAAGTTTGGACACCAAAAATAACATCTTCTAGCTCTACTCTAACTATTGATATAGGTTTTTCAGAAATCCAAATATTCTAGGTCCATAAGTGGGTTTGGGTGGAAACCCACTGATAGACCTACAGAGTTTACTTTTGCAACATAAGGTAGTACAATTAGAAGTTTGGACACCAATAATACCATCTCCTAGCTCTACTCTAACACTTGATATAGGGTTTTTAGAAATCCAAATTCCTATGTCCATCAGTGGGTTTGGTGGAAACCCACTGATAGACCTACAGAGTTTACTTTTGCAACATAATGTAGTATAGTTAGAAGTTTGGACACCAAAAATACAATCTCCTAGCTCTACTCTAACTATTGATATAGGGTTTTCAGAAATCCAAATATCCTAGGTCCATCAGTGGGTTTGCGTGGAAACCCATTGTAGACCAACAGAGTTTACTTTTGCAACATAATGAAGTACAATTAGAAGTTTGGACACCAAAAATACCATCACCTAGCTCTACTCTAACTATTGATATAGAGTTTTCAGAAATCTAAATATCCTAGGTCTATCAGTGGGTTTGGGTGGAAACCCACTGATAGACCTACAGAGTTTACTTTTGCAACATAAAGTAGTACAATTAGAAGTTTGGACACCAAAAATACCATCTCCTAGCTCTACTCTAACTATTGATATAGGATTTTCAGAAATCCAAATATCCTAGGTCCATAGTGGATTTGGGTGGAAACCCACTGATAGACCTACAAAGTTTCCTTTTGCAACATAATGTTGTACAATTAGATGTTTGGACACCAAAAATATCATCTCCTAGCTCTACTTGAACTATGGATATAGGGTTTTCAGAAATCCAAATATCCTAGGTCCATAAGTGAGTTTGGGTGGATACCCACCGATAAACCTACAGAGTTTACTTTTGCAATATAATGTAGTACAATTAAAAGTTTGGACAACAAAAATACCATCTCCAAGCTCTACTCTAACTATTGATATAGGGTTTTCTGAAATCCAAATATTCTATGTCCATTAGTGGGTTTGGGTGGAAACCAACTAATAGACCTACAGAGTTTACTTTTGCAACATAATGTAGTACAATTAGAAGTTTGGACACCAAAAATATCATCTCCTAGCTCTACTCTAACTCTTGAAATAGGGTTTTCAGAAATCCAAATTCCTATGTCCATCAGTTGGTTTGGGTGGAAACCCACTGATAGACCTACAGAGTTTACTTTTGCAACATAATATAGTATAGATAGAAGTTTGGACACCAAAAATACCATCTCCTAGCTCTACTCTAACTATTGATATAGGGTTTTCTAAAATCCAAATATCCTAAGCCCATCAGTAGGTTTGGGTGGAAACCCATTGGTAGACCTACAGAGTTTACTTTTGCAACATAATGTAGTACAATTAGAAGTTTGGACACCAGAAATAACATCTCCTAGCTCTACTCTAACTATTGATATAGGGTTTTCTGAAATCCAAATATCCTAGGCCCATCAGTGGTTTGGGTGGAAACCCACTGATAGACCTACAGAGTTTACTTTTGCAACATAATGTAGTACAATTAGAAGTTTGGACACCAAAAATATCATCTCCTAGCTCTACTCTAACTATTGATATAGGGTTTTCAGAAATCCAAATATGCTAAGTCCATCAGTGGGTTTGGGTGGAAACCCACTGATAGTCGTACAGAGTTTCCTTTTGCAACATAATATAGTACAATTAGAAGTTTGGACACCAAAAATATGATCTCCTAGCTCTACTCTAACTATTGATATAGGGTTTTCAGAAATTCAAATATTCTAGTTTCATCAGTGGGGTTGGGTGGAAACCCACTAATAGACCTACAGAGTTTACTTTTGCAATATAATGTAGTACAATTAGAAGTTTGGACACCAAAAATACCATCTTCTAGCTCTACTCTAACTATTGATATAGGGTTTTCAGAAATTCAAATATCTTAGGTCCATCAGTGGGTTTGGGTGAAACCCACTGATTGACTTACATAGTTTACTTTTGCAACATAATGTAGTACAATTAGAAGTTTGGACACCAAAAATATCATCTCCTAGCTCATGAAAAATAATTTAGAATTTATTTTTTTAAACTAGAAATGAAATTTCAGTCGATGTTGAGCCTGAATATCTCACATTTTAGACCCATGATCAGGCCCACCTTGGGCCTGAATATCTCACATTTCAGGTCCATGGTGGGCCTGAAATCACAGATATTCAGGCCCACTGTGGGCCTGAATATCTCCAATTTTTGGCCCATGGTGGGCTTGAATTCAGAGATATTCAGGCCCTGGGTGGGTTAGCGATAGTTGTTATATCTTTCAAATACAGATAAATATAACTCAATTAATAAATAATACATATACAAAATAAGGTCTGCGTTGGGCCTGAAATCATTTTATATTAGGCCCAGCAGTGATCGAGGTTTAAAGCGTGCTCAGGAGCCTTGTGGTAAGCAATCGTCTTCTAGCTCCTGTTTTCTTGACATTTGAACGTAGCGTGCTTTCGTCAATTGGAGTCGTATGGGCGACATCCTCCTCATCGGACTAGTGGAATTGTGCGTACCCTCACATTTAGTTTTTCATTTTAGTTTTTTCTTTTGACCTAGGGTTATCGATAGTCTTCACTCACCAACCGTATATGAGGATGCTCTTTATGAACGAAATCTAAGTGTTATATTTGTTTGTGTCAAATAATTTTTATTTGATGGTTGCTAAGATCGGGATGGCTCCAAAAAGATCATCTTCAAAGCAACCAACTTCCAAAAAATCGAAGAAACAGCAAGGCCCTAGTGGATGTAAAAAAAACTGTTGACACAAGGAAAAAGGAAATTGTGTAGCGACTATACAAGTTTTCTCAACAGAGGTCGAACTAAACGAATGAACTAGAAAAGTAGCCTTTGTCATTTCCAAAATTTTATTGGTTCAATTCCACCCACACCAGCACAAGAACAGTTGCTTCGAGATACACCCTTTTATTGGGTCCTGGACCTCCCTAATAGTTCATGTGTAAGACCCCAGGCTGAGAATATGTTCGATAATTCGGATGAAGAATAACAGAGCTTTATATTCCATGGGAAAAAGCTAAAATTCACAAAGGTTAATAGATCACTTATTCTAGGGCTACCCGACAATGGAGAGATAGTCCAACTTGATTTGAACGAGGCCTCCAGCCCACTGTACAAGCAATATTTTGAAGAGTTAAGTTGTTCTGCCAAGCATTTGGAGAAACTGATAATGAAGTCTACATCCAATGATAAGTTCTATTGTCAATTGTATATACTCAATTTTTTTTCTACAGTTCTATTTTGTGGTACTAGCAGCATACTTGTCATTCCTACCCTGTCATTAATTGATTGCGTAGATGATTTTGACAACCTACCAACCTATAATTGGTGCAATGCCGTCCACAATTTCATATCTCCTCAGTTGGAAGCCATTAGAAAGGAGGTTACACTAAGACATAGACCACATGTAGGTGATTCAACCCAAACGGCGAAGGCTCCGTTGCTTAAGGGATTTCTAAATATTTTGACTGTAAGTTAGAGTAAATATACCTACTCATATATGTTATGATGGATATTAATTATTGAATATAATCATATTGCAGGTATGGGTGAGTGAACATATTAGTATTGCTACTCCAGAACATCCTCATAGATTGCAAAGAATACTTCGCTGGACTTGGCCTAAAGCTCATGTTGAGAGTATAAAAAGGATGATAGATCGTGTGCCCACAAATTTAATTATTGTTGATTTAATTCCGGCTAAATCAGAGCTTGATTTGGTACCTCACTACTCTCGTCCAACTCAAGCACTTGAGGTACACTGTGAGGTATTACAACAGGCAGCAGAAGCAAGCCTACATGCCTTAGAAATGGAAGCCTACAATCTATGTATAGCAAGGCAAGAACAAATTGATACCTTACAGCAACAATTAACTATAGCTCTTAAAAGTTTGGAGGATGTTAAAATTGACAAGGCAATAACCATCAGTGAGAAGGATCAAATTATTGCTCAAAAGGAAACAATAATTGCGGAGAAGTATTCCCAGCTTAAACAAAAAGATGAAATTATTGCTAAAAAGGATACAATAATTGGTGACAAAGATTCCCAGCTTAAAGAAAAAGATGATCACCACAAAAAAATGATAGCTGTACAAGATAGGATCATAGAACATGCTGACCAGAGAATCATGAAGCTGTATAAACAATTGGAAAGCAAAGGGTTAGATGAAGATGAGCCACTTCCCAAAAAAAGGAAAATTACTCAGATCAAACCAGCCTACGAGGCCAAAGGCAAGGGCAAAGAAGTTGTTCAGGATGAGGATGAGGAAGAAGATGAAGATGACGAGGCTCCTGCCCCATCAATGTCATAAACTACAACGCAAACAACAAAATCTGTGACCTCAACCCAAACAAACATATCTGAACAACAGGCAGCTAAAGCAAAAGAAATTCAAAAGGTGAAAAGCAAAATCTTGAAGAATGTCAGGGCATTTTTTAAGAAGAATAAAGATGCAGAGATTGCTGAAACCTTATTAAAGCTTAGTAAATTAAAGTGAGTTAGTTGATATTGTGATTGCATAAATTTGTAAAACAATGATGATTATTGTCATTCATTAATAAAATTTATTCGTTCACCTTCTTATTAAGTTGTTTATCTTATGTTCATGTAGGTATCAGAATAATCCAGTATTGTCCAATGGGACCTTTTCATTAGATATGCAATCATATTTGGCAATATTTGATTGGAATGACTACACCACTGGAGATTACATAAATACATACTGGACAATTTTTGTAAATGAAGCAAAATCATGTAACTCACCATACCACCCCTCCATATTCTATGGGGTAGGGTTAGATGTACGTCAATTAGCAAGTTATTTTGTTATTTTTTCTAGCATTTAGTCCACTAACACTTCCTTTTTAATAAACATTGGAACTGTTTTAGGTGATTCACGCTGTAGCATATGAACAAACAATTGCTACTGATATAGATAAGCCAATTAGATATATCATCTGTCCTCTAAATAATGCAGATGATCATTGACATCTATTGATTATTGACCACGAGGAAGGTAGTATCCATCATTATAATTCTCTCGGCACCACAGAAGAATACACTGCCAAATTTGAAAAAACTGTAAGTTTTCTATTTCATATATAAACCTTTACAAAAAGTTTAAATGCAATATAATTGTTACTAATGTAATTTCTGTATAGGTGGCATTTTTTAAATATTTGAACTGGTCATATTACAAGTTATGGAATAAAGGATTGCCTTCTATATCGGGGAAAGACTTTAATAAAATTTTAGTATAAGGTCCCACCCAAAGCAGATCATAAGATCATGTTTTTTTTGTTAAAAAAATAATTGATTTCATGGTTGGATTTATAAGATGACAACAATGACAATATTAGTTTTTTCAGGTTGGATTGTGCTTTTTCATTATATGGTATGCTGAAATTATGGTCTTCAAAGATCTACAGAGTTTAGCCAAAAGCAAATGAAACCTTGTCGATTTCAGGTGGGAGATAAAATAATGAGAGACAAGTTCTGGAAGCTAAATCTGTATATTGGTTTTGTTGATACAATGCATATGTAAGTGTCATGACAAACATTGTATATTTGTAATTATAATGTATGTAATCCTTTTGAAATCAATGAAACATTGCTTACGATCCTTATTTTTGAGTAATATATAATCTATAATCTGTAATTGTTGTCGATACCATCAGTAATATTGAACCTTGCTTTTGCTGTAATAATTTGAATTCAGGCCCACGGTGGCCCTGAAACAATCTAATTTCAGGCCCACTCAAGGCCTGAAACAAATTGATTCAGGCCCAACGTGGGCATAAAATAATCTCATTTCAGGCCCAGCATGGGCCTGAATTAATCTCATTTCAGGGTCACGCTAGGCCTGAAATAATCTCATTTCAGTCCCACGCTGGGCCTAAATCAATAATGTTCAGGCCCACGCAGGGCCTAAACATTATTTGTTTCAGGCCCATGTTGGGCCTGAAATCCTTGGGTTCAGGCCCAATGTGGGCCTGAAATCAGATTGCAAAAAAATTAATAAAACCTACTTACAAGTATGATTAAATATTTATACGGTAATCTTTTATATAAATGTACATGTTTTGACAACATTTTAATAATGAATCAAGAAGGTTGCACCTCGAGAGTACCTAAATACAAGGCATTGCATACCACAATTGGATTCCATGTACATCATGACCTCATATTTTCAGAATTTGGCACAGAAGGAGATTTGTATGATGGACCTAGGATATTTAAATTTCTCAAAACTCATTATCAGTAGTTAGAGTTTAGCTACCAGATGGTATTTCTGGTTTCCAAACGTAGTCGTAATGATTATCAATTACGTGTTGATACAGTATCAGTTGGCACAGAACAATGAATCAACAAAGCAGAAATTGTTGGAGCAATCAGCCCTAAGATGGTCCGGTGTGACCATGAGTTTTGATGTTTGGGCAAAGGGTTTAAGTTAGGTTTTCCCTTGTATTTTATATGTGTATGTTGAGTGTGCAGGTTGTACAGGTTACACATATGGACTTGACAGGACGACCTCGGTACGGTGAAAGGTGGCATGGAGATAAGCTGGAGGCTTGTGTGCACCCGAGGGACCATGGAGTGCAGGGACGATGAGCTGATGGGCGCGGACTTCGAGACGTACGTGAAGGGTGGCATGGAGGCAAGCTGGAGGCTTGCGTGCGCATCCGAGGGACGAGGGCCGAAGATGAAGAGGGCGCGAAGGCAATAGTCGAGGCTGCGGATGAGGAGTCAGACGAGTCGTGAGGGTTGAGTGCTGTGTGAATGTACTCGGGAAGGGATTCTGCTAGGGACCAATCGACTGCTCTGGGGGCAGTCGACTGGTAGGTGGCTGGTGAGCTGGCAAATTCGAACGTTGGGAGTGTCAACGGTCGAATTTGGCTGGCACCAGTCGACTGCCCCGGAGGCAGTCGACTGGTAGCGAGAAATCAACCCCGAGTCCTATTTAAAGAGGACTTCGTGGTGGCTGAGTTTCTTGACGAAACTCACTTGGGAAAAGTGTGTTAGTAGTCTATTGTGTTCACAAGGCGTCCGAGGTGTTGTGGTGAGGTTTCTCCACCCACAAGGAGCGACACGTGATAGCCGGAGGTTATCCGGGGAGTGATCCACCGACGGATTGTTGGATTAGTCACCCGACCGGGGTGGATACCAACTAAATACGGTTTGTTAGCATTGTATTTATTATTTCATTTGTATTTCTGCTGCGCTAACAATCTTATAGGAAGAAGGGGTCGAAAAATCCTTATTCACCCCCCTCTAGTGGACGACATCGATCTTACAATTGGTATCAGAGCGAGGACTGCTCTTGATCGGACTAACCGCCTAGAGAGTACATGCTAGAGGAGAAGAACGATGGAAGACAAACTTGGGGACAACATCTACACTCCGCCGGCCTACGACCATGAAGACTTCGGGTATTGGAAGTCACGGATGGAGACGTGGTTCGCGATGGAGTGGGAACGAATGATTGCGCTTGAAGAGCCATATGAGACTCCAAAGGATAAGCACGTGAAGAGGCTTAGGCCTAGATATTGGAGTCAAGAACAACAAGATCTTTCTATAGCAAACGAAAAGGTAATTAGTGTTTTAAGCAATGCTTTGCCTAATAATATTTTGAGTTGTGTAGGAAAATACGAAAATGCGCACGACCTATGGAAAAGATAAAAGAATATCATGAAAATCCTACACAAATTCAAAAGCCCGAAGAATTAAGTTCAAGTGGAGAAGAGGAAAGAGAAAAAGAATCATCTACATCATCAAGTGAAATGGAAGAAGTGTCAACTTCTTCAAGTGAGGAGGAGGAGCTAAGTGAAAGATTATCAACCTCCTCAAGAGAAGAAGAAGAGGCATAAATTTCAAGAATTGAGGGGGAGGAGAGACCCTCATCTACACATGATCAAGAGGAAGCTTCCACATCATCCGAGGTTGAAGAAGAAAAAGTCAACCTAGTCTCCACCTCCACCTCCACCTCCACCAAAGCCAAGAGATAGGACCACATTATATGCTTTGGGTGCAACGAAAAGGGGCACTACAAGGACAAGTGCCCGAAAGGTAAAACGGAGGTAAAATCTAAACTCATTTCAAATTCTCTTAAGACTAACGTGGGGTGTAGGAATGAAGAGGCTCAAGCTAAAAAGAAGAAGATCTGATGCTTTACGTGTGGTGAGCTAGGGAACTACCACACTAAGTACCCAAGGAGTAAAGAGTTCAAGAAAATGGATCACTTGAGGAGATGGGAAAAAGAAGAAAGAAGTAAGAGAAGAAGCTCACAACAAGGAAGGACTACAAGGGTAAGGGAGGTACCCTCTAACCCTAGTTTAAAAAGAAATTCGATTTCAAGTTCTTCTTTACATTTCAAGAATCATGTTAATTACCCACCCATGCATGCTAGAACTCATGAGAATTGTTTATTTGTGCATAATCATGGATTTAAGTACAATGATAGGACTAAGGATAACAAGGTAGATCATAACCCTAAGAAAAGCATGCATCATGATAGACCTAAGACTTGGGTACCTAAGGATCAAGGCATTGACACCAAGAAGGGGAGACAAATGCCTAAGAAAATGGATAGGTCTAGGAATGTCCAAGATAGACATATGAACTCTAGGGTTCAAGGCCTAGAAAGGGAAAATCAAGCCTTGAGGGCAAGGCTTGATACATTAGAAAAAGCTCTAGAAAGATTCACGGTTGGATCTAAGGGCTTAGACATGGTGTTGGGTAGCATCAAACCCAACTATGATAGATCGGGATTGGGGTGCCGATCTAAGACCTCCAAGGGTAATGGAAAGAAGTATGTTGGGAAAACATACAATCTTAGTAAGGAGGGAAGATCCAAGGGTAGAAAGGGTGACTTAACCAAGGACAAGGTGTCTAAGATTAAGAGAGTCCGTTTTGTCGGCCAAGAATCACCGGAGGCACACCGGTGTGGTCTAATGTGGGTTGAGTCATCTAGGGAGATAGCTAGGGCTCAGAGCTCAAGGGGGAGCTCTAGGAGTCTTTGGGGTCCATAGTAAATGGATCTCAAAAGTTTCTCCCTTAGGAAATTAAGTGAAATGTGCCAAAAAGGGTTGCAAGACTTGGGTAAGTCTTAATCCTAGATTTTGGCACATCAAAAGGAAAATTTAGGAAGAAAAGGTGAAAAAGGAGCTATAATTCACAAAATTGAGGTTTAATGGTGGAATACCATGTATTTCAGTGGCAGAAATGAATTGTGATCAAGGCTAAGAAGAAACACTGAAGAGAAGTGAGAATTAGAACTTCTAGGATGAGCTCATTTGATACTTTTTAGAAGAAGTAGGATTTCGTGCCAATCTTGGGATTTGGAGTACATTTATCTGGAAACATATTTTTCCCATATAGATATTGGCTTCACAAATCTCCCCATAAAATTTCATATTTTTTAGAGATTTGTAGAATTTTTAGGACATTTCTGAAAGTCGAACTAAATCCTGAAAATCAGGTATCAGTCGACTACCCTGGGGGCAGTCGACTGGTCTCAGCCCAGAAACATTCTGTGAGTTTTAGGAGTCGACTGCCCCAGGGGCAGTCGACTGGTCCGTAGGCTGAAATGGAAATAGGTATATTGGACAATCAGAAATTGCAAATTTGGATTATAGAATAAGGCCTTGGATTAAAAGACTTCTTATTCCTTGAATAGAGTGGTATCCCATGATTTGATAAGAATTTATTGGATTTTATGAAAATCAAGAAGGATTGATAAGGTTCCCTAGGTATCTAAGATTTAGAGGTTAAACAGGGAACATTGAGGACAATTCCATGTGTCGAATTATGATGGGTAGATTTGACAAACACATGGAATTAGAACGAATTTGAAAGTTGATACTTAATGCAAAATCCTTAAGAAACATTGATGTGTACCAAAAGTCAAGAACACTTGATATTTCCATGATATCATATTTTTCTAGGATAGGGTATATCCTAGCAAGTGTGCTTGCAAACTTTAAGGTTTTTAGACTTTTGTTGAGTTCTTTTTGGCACTTAGGGAAAGATTGCCTCGGGAAATGCTATAAGAGTGTCAAAGGGGGGAAGAACTCGGGTGTTGGGTTGTGTATTGTAACGCCCGCTTTTTTTTTCTTTTTCATAAGCGGCGTTACGTTAACATGCTTAGGGCATGTAGACATCATAAGGCAGCGGAATAACTTTAACTTATACATGCCCTGTTACCATTCTTAACTTAATGACATAGGAACCTTAGCATATTAACTTTGAACTTAAGCATCATATCATATCATGTCATACGTAACGTCATATCATAAGGTTCCATAGGTCATCATTCAGACATATAAGTAACCAAGGTGAAGTTCTAGCATAAACAGTAAACATAGAGTTTCCTGGGCCAAGTCACTACTACACACATGCATTCTTGCCCTCCTGCTGCTTCCATCATTGTCCCCTTGAATGATCTGCGGTATAAGGAAATAAGACTATAAGCACACAGGCTTAGTAAGACTCTTTCCTACTCACAAAAACCATTCATCGTTCATCATCTCATAATGTGCACATGAAACTTTAACATACTTGGTGCTCTACTTAAACATAACATCTTAAATCACTTTAGCATGGCATGCACGTAAATATGGTAAACATTCTAAGCATGGCATGATACATGGCATAAACATAAACATAGTGAACATCCTGAGCATGGCATGATACATGGCATAAACATGAACATAGTAGACCTTCTAAGCATGGCATAATTCATGGCATAAACATAAACATAGTAGACCTTCTAAGCATGGCATAAACATAAACATAGTAGACCTTCTAAGCATGGCATACATCATTTATTCTCATGCATATTTTTTAACATGAAGCATAAGCATAAAATCTTATCATCATGGCATAATGCATAACATAAATGGATGCATGAGTGGAATGCATATACATAAGGGATGCTTAACTTTTAAAACATACTTTTAATTTGCTTAAACATAATCATCATAACATCATTTGGGGTCCCCGGCTTGTACCACATACATACATCATAGCGCGCATCCCTAGCAAGTCCGAGGTCGCGAGCCCCAACCTACTAGGGTAAGGACAGCATAGTCGGTAGTCCCCGAACCGAGGCGTTCTTAAGGTGCCCATCCCTGTTGCACAGCTCCGGTAGTGCCAGAACCGTGGACAGCTTCGGTAGTCCAAAACTGGGGCGTTCTTAAGGTGCCCATCCCTTGGACCCATACTTCGGTCCGGTACAAGCCCATACATAAAGTAAAATACTTTTCATGTGTCATCATTCATCATTCATTTATAGCATAACCATGTTACATAAAGCATGACTTAACACATGCTTGTCCTTTTATTGCTCATTCTTTTGCATAACATCATGATGCCTGTAAGGCATGAGCATTATCTTCATTCATAAACATGGTATGCACCTTCTTTCATAAGCATGACATGCATCTTTATTCATACAACATGGCATGTATCATTCTTATCATGAACATAAACATAACATACTTATCATGGCATCGTTCTTATCATGAACCTAACATAACATACCTATCCTAGCCTCATTCTTATCGTGAACATAACTCTATCATACTTATCATGGCATCATTCATATCATGAACATAAACCTATCATATTTATCATGGCATCATTCATATCATAAACATACACAATAACTTAGCATGGTTCTTAACATATCATGAGCATATAACTTAGCATGGTTCTCTACATCACCTAAGCATGCATAGGTAGGATTTCTATAACATTCTACCTACTATTCAAATACATGGCCTAAAACATAAGCATTCATGATAACCCTATTAAACATGGCATTCAATCATAACATAAACATAAAAGCATAAAACATGATGCTTAAACATTAGGGTTATGGTTAACATGATTTCTACCACATGCTTGATCCTATACATATAAATACTTTATGGTAAACATGAACCATCATTCTTTGAGCCCTAACTCCACCCCAAACCCTAAATCCAAGGCTTGGCCGAAACTTCAAGGTGGAGTTCCATCCATTCCATAAACATGTAATATAGCATAAGGTAAAGGAACCATCATACATCAGTTATGAGACCATAGGAAGTCATTGGGCTCATGATTAGGGTTAACCCTAACCTTTAGGCCACTTTCCTAGGGCTGGACGAAACTTATAAGGCCATGGGGAGTATGGAAAAATTCCATTAAAATCCCCAATAACTCATAAACACTAATCGCATCTTACCATAGAGCCATTGGAGCCCTTACTTGAAATAAATCTTAACTTTAACCCTATTAACCCTTCTTGGCCGAAACTTGTGGAGTCCCAAGGCCATGTGAAAATTCACATAATAACCTTCCATCACCCTTATATCATGGCAACACATAAACATGTGCTTGAAGTTAAAGACTCAACCCTAACCCTTGGGTCCTTGGGTTGGCCGAAACATATAGGGCCTCTAGGGTACCCCAAAAATTCTCAAAAATTGTATTTAACCTCTAAACATCATGAGAAAACATTAAACAACATTTTGGAGATTTTTAGCATCATTAAGGACCCTTACATATTGTGGCCGAAACCCTAGGGTATCTTAGGGTGCTTGCTTTGCTTCTTTCATGTTGGCTGAAACCCTAGGGTATCCTAGGGTACTCCAAAAATTCCCAAAAATTATACTTAACCTCTAAACATAATAAGGGAACATTAAATAGCATTATACAGATTTTTAGCATATTTATAGACCTAAAAATCATGGTGGCCGAAACCCTTAAGCATGAGGGTCTTGGTTTTCTTTCCTTTCAACATCAAATTCGAAAACCAACCACTATATCATACTAAAAATCATAAAAATCATAGGGAACTATTATACCACAGGTGAGGGAGTCTTACATTGGGATTTCTTGATTTTTAGACCTTAAAAGAGAAAGAACTTGTAGAACTCTTGACCCTTGATCCCTCCTTGCCCTTGTACTCTTGTAGAGACTTTAGATCTAGGAGATGGAACCTTGGTGGAAGCTTTTCCAAGGAGAAAACCCTCTAGGAGTGGTCGGCTAGAATGAGGGAGAAAGAGAGGAGGAAATGCAATTGAAAGAAGAGAGAATGAAACTCCCAAACCCCCCTATTTATCATCCATTAAAGAGGTAAATGAAGAGTCTCTCCATGACTCTTCATCTTCTTCTTAATCTTAACTTATATCCACTTCATTTCCTCATAGAAATCCCTTGTTAGGTGAGTTGGTTAAGGCTTACATGGTTGTACAAGAGGTCCAAGGTTCAATCCTTGGCTCATGCACCTTTATTTTTATTTTATTTTTATTTTATTTATTTTATTATTTTTATTTCCTAAATTCCGAAAATCCCCCTAAAATCACCCATAATTATGCCAATATTCCTAAATAAAATTCATTTATATTTATATTAATTTTTACCTAATTTATATTAATTTTACCTAATTAATACCCATTTTTGGAGCCCATTTAAAGCTCATTGGTACTTAGTTTTCACAATTTAAATGAGAAAATATGGATTTTCTAGGCCAAAGTTCTCCTTAATATTTCTAGGTCTCTTGGAAAATTATTTAAACATGCTTAATATTTTAAGAAAATATTAAGAGAAATTTTCGGGTCGTTACATGTATGACTCAACGTGGTGTCTAGGAGGTTTAGTTGGGTAGAACTTGACCTGAGAAAAATAAAAATTAGGAGAAGGCATGGGTTAAGGAGGAGGTTGTCTCCTATTTGCCTTAATTTTCATAAGAAAATTTTTGGATTTTATACCAAACTTGGGAATGGGGATAGATACATGGTGAAATGTATTTTTCCCAAGTAGGTATGGGTACCACAAAGTTCTCCACGAAATTTGGGAATTTTTGGAGATTTGTGGAATTTCTGGCGCGTTTCTGAAATACAGCCAGAAAATTAATTATCAGAGTATCAGTCGACTGCCCTTGAGGCAGTCGACTGGTCAAGGCTGGTGTGGGTATCCAGCAGTTAACTTGGGTCCAAATGATAAGAAACATGTGTATGGGGGTCTAGTACACTATGTTTAGGATCATTGGGGATTAAAAGAACCAATAATTGGGATACTATTGGGGTCTTTTTGATGTATGGCAAAGGGGGAGAAGTTTGGGTTTAAGTTGGGAAACTAAACTTACCTTTGCTAAAAACCCTAGGTTTAGGGCGAGCTGAGATTAAGGGGGAGCATGGTTGCTCCATTCTCGGCGTAAGGGGAACCTGGGAGAGGTTCTTAAAAAGCCTTTATAAGTCCAATGTAGGGGGAGCTTGGGAGAAGCTTTAAAAAGCCCGGTTTGTGTGGAAAAATCCTAGCTTGGAGGGCTAGGTGGGAAAAGTCCTAGCTCGGAGGGCTAGGTGTTGGAAAATCCTAACTTGGAGGGTTAGGTGGTGAAAATCCTAGCTTGGAGGGCTTGGTGTGGGAAAATCCTAACTTGGAGGGTTAGGTGTAAAATTCCTAACTTGGAGAGTTAGGTGTGGGATGCCTTGGGATAGGATCCAGTTATGCATTGCATATGCATTCATTTAGCATGGTTTTTGCTATTTACTACTATCTTGCTTTTCTAACTTAAACGAATTGTCAAACATCAAAAAGGGGGAGATTGTTGGAGCAATCGGCCCTAAGATGGTCCGGTGTGACCATGAGTTTTAATGTTTGGGCAAAGGGTTTAAGTTAGGTTTTCACTTATATTTTATATGTGTATGTTGAGTGTGCAGGTTGTACAGGTTACACATATGGACTTGACTGGACGACCTTGGTACGGTGAAGGGTGGCATGGAGACAAGCTGGAGGCTTGTGTGCACCCGAGGGACCATGGAGTGTAGGGACGATAAGCTGATGGGCGCGGACTTCGTGGCGTACGTGAAGGGTGGCATGGAGGCAAGCTGGAGGCTTGCGTGCCCATCTGAGGGACGAGGGCCGAAGATGAAGAGGGCGCGAAGGCAATAGTCGAGACTGCGGATGAGGAGTCAGTCGAGTCGTGAGGGTCGACTGCTATGTGAATGTACTCGGGAAGGGATTCAGCTAGGGACCAGTCGACTGCTCTGGGGGCAGTCGACTGCTCTGGGGGCAGTCGACTGGTAGGTGGCTGGTGAGCTGGCAAATTCGAACGTTGGGAGTGTCAACGGTCGAATTTAGCTGGCACCAGTCTACTGCCCTGGGGGCAGTCGACTGGTAGCGAGAAATCAGCCTCGATTCCTATTTAAAGAGGACTTCGTGGTGGCTGAGTTTCTTGACGAAACTCACTTGGGAAAAGTGTGTTAGTAGTCTATTGTGTTCACAAGGCGTCCGAGGTGTTGTGGTGAGGTTTCTCCACCCACAAGGAGCGACACGTGATAGTCGAAGGTTATCCGGGGAGTGATCCACCGACGGATTGTTGGATTAGTCACCCGGCCGGGGTGGATACCAACTAAATACGGTTTGTTAGCATTGTATTTATTGTTTCATTTGTATTTCCGCTGCGCTAACAATCTTGTAGGAAGAAGGGGTCGAAAAATCGCTATTCATCCCCCCTCTAGCGGACGACATTGATCTTACAGAAATCAGAGGGGCTCAAATGACAGATATTCAGAAAACAGAGGTGTTCAGGAATTCAAGACCTGAAATAACTTTATTGTGGGTTCAAAAATAAGAGGACTGATCTTTTCTGCTTATATTGAACTACACATGGTGAAATGTATCATAATATTGAAATACATCTTCAAGTCACAACATTAACATCAACTTGTATTTTGACAATACTATGGTTGTACAATGTACAAAATATATACATTCATTTCTCCTCCTTACAAAATATACACTTCAATTAGAATATTCCTGCAATACATATACCAATTAACTCAAGACCTTGGTGTTGGCGGCATTCTACATGTCCTTCTATTATGGCCATGTTATTTGCATCGGCTGCATTTTAGTTTCACCTTGCCATTGTGTTTGGACTCAATCCGTGCCTTCTTTCGTCTACTAGGCTGCACAAGGCTACAGGGACTGATAACTATAATGTCGTTTACGCCCATAGGGCAAAACTGCTTGCTGTTGGTGCATAAATGCACCTAAGTCAAACCTGTGTTTTGATAATGGCAACATAGGTCAAAAGTTAAATCTTTCTTGTTTTCTAACAAGTTAATCAAGTGTGCAGGAAAAGCCCTAGCGAAGGACTGCTAGGCACTGGCAAAGGAATGCCAGGAAAGAAAGCCCTAGCGAAGGATTGCTAGGCAACTGGCGAAGGACTGCCAGCATCAAGCCCTAGCGAAGGACTGTTAGGCACTGGCGAAGGACTGCCAGCAACGAAGCCCTAGCGAAGGACTGCTAGGCAACTGGCGAAGGACTGCCAGTTTACAAGACCTGACAAAGGACCGTCAGGCAAAAGTCCAACCAAAGGAACGGTTGGCATCAGGTAAATTCTCCCGAGAGGAGTAGGTGAGAACGCGTTCCCCGTCGAGGGAACAGTAGGCGTCGGTTCGACCTAGAGCTCCATTTTGGAGACCAAAGTCAGAACCAAGATAGCTAAGGCTGTATGAACAAATAAATATTTTATTGCATTGTGTTTTGGACTAACCCTGGATGCAGGACCGAAGGAACGTGTGTCTGCAGCTCAGAAAGCCTCAAAGGAGAGAGGCAAAGGCTGAGTAGGGCGCCCCCGTGCTTCCGGGCGCCCCCGCTGCTCCCGGGCGCCCCCTGCGCTGCGGGCGCCCCCATGCGCTTACTTCGAACTAAGAAGCCATCGAAGCCAAGAAGATAGAACTTTGACCCGGTCAATGCGGGCGCCCCGAGCGCTTCGGGCGCCCCGGTCAAAGCGGATCCAGAGGATAGACGCTGATCGAGATCTGTGCGGATCAAAGGCCACGTGGGGGGCGCCCCCGACGTCCCGGGCGCCCCCTAGCCCTATATAAAGGGCCCTCGACCCCAGGCTTCCAATATCAATTCTCTCAACGCCTCAAAGCTCTTCTACGCTCGTGCCTTGCTCCAGAAACGCTTCACCTCGAGCCGACGACGTCCCGCTGCCCCGAAAGAATCGACCTACTCCGGACGTCGGTAAAGAAGAGCGTACTTAATTTATTATATTTTATTGCACTCATTTTGTAATTAAATTGTGTAACCTATTTGCGCGAATATAGAATTGCCCAAAGTAAACGGTCAACGACCGTGGGCCTTGGAGTAGGAGTCGACACAGGCTCCGAACCAAATAAAAAACACTGTGTCTTTGTGCTGTGTCTCTTATTTTTATTTCCGCTGTGCACTTACTCTTAGTTTTCCGAAAAAGAACGATTTCCGATATTCACCCCCCCTCTATCGGTTTTCACGATCCAACAAGTGGTATCAGAGCGGGGTTTTCAAACTTGGTGCAACCACCAGTTTGAAATTTTTTTTTCGGATTTTTTTTTTCTTTTCGAATTTAATTAATTTTTTTTTACTTAATTATCTTTATCCCGCACTACTAATCCAAGACCAAGTCTTGGGATACCTTTTGTTTGTATGTTTCCTTTTACAGAACAAATGTCTATGCAAGAGGGATTCAGCACCGCTAGACCTCCACTCTTCAGTGGAGAAGACTTTTCCTACTGGAAAAGTCGCATGGAGGTCCACCTGAAAACTCAGGTGGACATGTGGATCATTATCCAGTCCGGTCTGGAGATCCCCCGAAATGCGGAAGGACATCCACAAAGCTACTCGGAGTGGGACAACACTCTAAAGCGCAAGATAGAAGCCGACGCAAAAGCAACGCAAACCCTACAATGCGGGTTGACAAAGGAAGAGCTGAACCGAGTGGGCCCCTTCAACAGTGCAAAAGAGCTATGGACAAAACTGATCGAGCTGCACGAAGGGACTTCGAACACCAAGATCAGCAAAAGGGATCTGCTACTGAATAGACTCTACACTATCAAGATGGCCGACAACGAAACAGCAGCCCAGCTCCACGCACGAATCCAGGAGGTAATGAACGGTCTTCACACAATAGGTCACAAGGTTGAAAACCGTGACCTAATAAGGTATGCTCTAAATGCCATCCCTAGAAACACCTTGTGGGCATCTATGGTAGATGCATACAAGGTCTCTAGGGATCTTTCTAAAATAAAATTAGATGAATTATTTTCCGAACTAGAACTACACGAACAAACTAACTCAAATATGGTCGAGAAAGGTATTGCTTTCATTGTAGGCAAAACTCCAAGGAAAACGAAGAAGAAGCCTGAACCTGAACCCGAGTCTGACTCAGACTCCGATTCAGAAGACAAAGAAGGAGAACAAACTATGCTGGTCCGGCTCGCTCGAAACTACTACAAGGAGCTGAAGAACCGAACCAACAAAAGGAAAACCGGCCGAAGAAAGGACGAACCAGCTGAACCCGCGAACAAGCCTAATGTGACCTGCTACGAGTGCAAGAAAAACGGCCACTACAAAACAGAGTGTCCAAATCTGAAAGAGTCCAAGAAGACGAGAAGAAAGAAGGCGCTACAAGCAACCTGGGACGAGTCTTCCTCAGAAGAAGAAGAAGAGGCGCCTCAGTCCAATCTCCTAGCTCTGACCACCTCAGAAAAAGTTGAGTCAGAATCAGAACAAGAGGACGGTGAGCTGACCTTCACAGAAGACGGAGAAATAAAGGTAACTGGTTTTAATAGATTGCAATTAAGTGAGTTGATTTCATTTCTTTCTCGAGACTTGGCTAAAGCCAAACTCCGAGTCGAATCCCTCCGACAGGAAGTAAAACTCCTGAAAGAGGGAGCTGACTCTAAACCCTTAACCGAGAAGGTTTAGGAAGGAACTCCTATTCAAGTTGAAAAACTTGAAAAGGAAAACTCCTCCTTGAAAACTCAGGTTAAGGATCTTAGATCAGCACTAGAACGATTTACATCTGGTTCCAAAGGTCTTGACATGATCATTGGAAAACAGAAATCAGTTCTAAATCGATCCGGATTGGGCTATAGAACCAAATCTCGGCAAAGATCATACCTTGCTGTACTGAATCAGTCCAGAGGTAAAATTCAGGCATGGGTACCTAAACCATACCTGAACAACCCGACTGGATCAAATCAGTATTGGATCCCCAAGGACAAGATTCACATCTTGCCTAACCATCACCGTGGCTTTAGTCCAGGGGGAGCCAAACTAAAAACTATTTTCATTATTAGATAAATTTGTTATTATTAATTTAAAATTGCTCGATTGATTAGTTATTTAATTTCTGCATTATACCATGCTTAGATTTAGGGTAGCCTAAGGACTAAACAAACTTAGCTGAAATTTGACAACATAGTATTGGGTGGAGGTGAGATGATAGTTCGTTAGGGAAATCAATTCTAATAAGATCAAGTTCACTTGATCTCTTTAGACTGGTGAAACTAGCCGAAGCTACCGATCCAAGACCCAAACTAGTTAGACCAGAAATTTGTCAAAGAATTTTTTGAAAATGAACTTTCATTAAAAGGCTTTGTCAAGGAAAGGGTGGATGATCCCATAAGGCTACGGCCAAAGAAGGCCTAGTGCCTCGCCAAGACCTGGAAGCCAATTTCTGAAATTCAAATTCAAATTAATTTTTGCCAAATTCGAATTTAACACAAAAATTCAGTTATTTATAGATTTAAACTTCTGTTAAAAAATTTTAATCGTTTTCAAAATTAATTAAGTTTTCAAAATTTAATTATCTTTAAATAAACTTTCAAAACTATCAAAACCTGTCTTACAAAACCTATAAGGTTAACATGATTGAAAACCCTAGATTTGGGTGAGACAGTAGGATTAAGACTCAATTGAAAATTCTGTTAATACCTATACGATGAGATAATCTTGTATTTGTCAAACCATGGTCAAAGCGGTCAAAACATGATTAACGCAGTCAAACCACAGTCAAAACTGTCAATTCAATTCAAACCATGGTCAAAAGTAGACAAGACAAAAAATTTGACTCTACCTACCCTATTCGGGGCGCCCGGAACCACGCGGGCGCCCCCTCCCATACTTTTCTCTACTCCCTAGTCAAAAAGCTGCCAGTGCTTTTGACCAGGGCGCCCGAAACCACGCGGGCGCCCACATCAACTCCAACGCAGCAAAAGCTGCATAAGCTCTCTGTTGAGGGTGCCCGGACTGTCCCGGGCGCCCCCAACCAGTCCTTCACACTGCCCCTAGCAGTAACCCTGACCAGGGCGCCCGGAAGCTCCCGGGCGCCCCCGTGAGTTTGCCTATAAAAGGCACCCGAATTCCCCTTCCCTTCCCACACCAAAATCAACCCTCTTCTCCACTTCTTATTCTTCAAGAAGACCTTGCAAGTCCTCTTCCTCGACCATGTCTCCCCGAGCCGTCCGGTATGATTAATTATTTTTATTGCATTCAAATTTACTTCATGCAATATCTTTATTCTTTTCTTTAACTCCTTTAACTTCGAAGATGCCGACCGAACCCGGCCAACCCCGGTGCCCAACCTAGTCCCGATCCTAGATTTCCTAATCTAGAGTTATGTAATAGGTTCGCACAAACAGTTTACAAGCCTATTAAAACGAGTTATCTCAATAGACACTTTTTTACCCAATCATGCCCTGTCGCCATGAACATCATCAATTTCTATCAACTGGATAATCTTGTCTTCTGCACACATACCATAAATGAAACCCTATGTGCAGAGTTTTACAATAATATTATTCGACAAGATAATCTTATGTTTCACACCACTGTCCAAGGGATCCCTTTAACCATCACCCCTACTCTGTTAAACCGCTTCCTAGGACTGCGACCCTCACAGTCCATATTTTGCTGTTATCCTCCTAGGAACCCCCCATTTGATCCCCCCTACTCAGATATTACCCTAGATACCATTCACTCCTATTTCTTTAGGGTAGACCTCCCCGCAAACAGAAACTTCCTAGCTGTTGAACTTCAGGCCCAGAACTATGCCTTGTATAGAGTTCTGGTCCGCTGCATCCTACCACTCTCTACCCGAGACCTAGGGACTATGAGACCCTTTCATGCTTTCCTTCTTTATGCCCTGGTCCACCACCTTGATATAGACATTGGACTCCATATGTTTCATACCATTCTGCATGCGTCCAGAGTCACGACCCAGGGACGAGTACGCACACCGTACTGCCACATCATCACGTCCCTCCTTCATCACCACGGTCGTGACGTAACCTTGGGTGAAATAACCACTATGACCGACTTTGACGAAATCGGATTTAGGAACTTCTCCTTAGCGGGTCTAGAGGTGTCAGCCACCGGGGTTCTTAGTTGGCGACGACAGCAGGCCGGAGCACCAGTCGACTCAGACGAGGAGGATGAAGTCGACGTCGGAGATCTAGCAGCAGTAGCCCGAGCGCACATAGATGAGCCCGCTCCACCGACACTTTACGACCGAGTGACTCAGCTAGAGACCCGCGTACAGAGCCTCCGAGAGGAAGTGGAGGCCAATCACGCTGAAGAAATGGAGATAAATCTGGGCTACTATAACAGTTACATGAGCGCACTTCGAGCCGAGAGGGAGGCCAGAGAGGCAGAGTATCATGAGATGATGACCCTATTTCGATCCTGGCAGCCAGGCTCCTCCGATCATCCCGGTCCTTCGTCTTAGATTCACTTAGTATTGTATCTATTTGACTGCCCCTACTCAGTAGGGTTGACTTGGGATTGACTGTTTGACTGCATTTGAACCTTGATTATTTGCTTTATTCTCTGTTGACCAGTTTATGAGTACTTGTTCTCTTTGCAGTTAGGATTGTGCTTTGTAGAATAGAGTATCTCAATTTTTTTTTGCTCTACTTGATTTCAAAAATCAGCCTTCTAAAAATAGATTTTGAAAAACTGCTTTACTTGATTTCAAAATCAGTTTTCATCTTTTTTTTCTTAGTTTTATTGCAAAATAACCCCCTTTAAAAATTAGGGCTTTTTCGAAAATGGACTTAGCCTAGGCCCTAACCCTAGAACTGCATGCACCTATAGACTTAGAAGCCAGCATCTCACAAGCACCTTAGGGTACTTTTGATTGACAACCTTGAAAGGGTTGAGATGCTTAGGTCTTTGCCTTAATTCAAGATGCTTTAAGTCAGTGCATCTGCAGTAATTGGGGCACTAAATACAATATACATAGCAATCAAGTTAAGTGTCAAGCTTAGAAAATCTAACTTGAACAGAAACGCTTAACTTGACTAACCCTAGCAAAAATTACTGTTTATAACAGTTAGTGAGTAGCTAATTGGGTTAGACAGGTCCCTACAGAGATAATTGATTGATTTAGATAACTGATTGATCTAGTGTAATTGATTAATCTAGTGTAAATCTAATTATGAATTGGTTCAGTACAGCAAATTCTTATTCATTATTAATGCTATATCTATTTGTTTTGATATATGGCAAAGGGGGAGAGATAGAGATAGGAAAGAGAAAATTACTTTTTTCTAAATTTTTCCTTCATTCAAAAAAATTCAAAAATACACTTATCCGTTACTCTAGCTTCAAAAATACACTTATCCGTTACTCTAGCTTCAAAATTTATTTTCAAACTTTCAAAATATTGCTAAGTACTCTAGCTTCAAAATTTGTTTTCAAACTGTCAATTTTGCTAAGTACTCTAGCTTCAAAATTTGTTTCCAAACTGTCAATTTTGCTAAGTACTCTAGCTTCAAAATTTGTTTTCAAACTGTCAATTTTGCTAAGTACTCTAGCTTCAAAATTTGTTTTCAAACTGTCAATTTTGCTAAGTACTCTAGCTTCAAAATCTGTTTCCAAACTGTCAATTTTGGTAAGTACTCTAGTTTCAAAATTTATTTTCAAACTGTCAATTTTGCTAAGTACTCTAGCTTCAAAATTTGTTTTCAAACTGTCAATTTTGCTAAGTACTCTAGCTTCAAAATCTGTTTCCAAACTTTCAAAATTTTACTAAGTATTCTAGCCCTTCAAAAGTTTCTTACTTAAGCTTGTCAAAATTCTTATAAGTATTGTAAAGCTTAAGTTTGTCAAAATTGTTAGGTACTTAAAGTTTTCCAAATGCACTTTAGTTTTCCAAATATACTTTATACTTAAGTTTTCCAGATATACTAAAGTGTTTCAAAACCTACTAAGTACTTAAGCTTGTTATATCTTACCGAGTACTTAAGCTGACATTTTGAGTACTTTAAAACTTAAGACTTTAAAATTTTCTAAGTACTCTAATTATGCTTTAAAAACTCTACTATGTATTTTTAACTTAAGTTACTTCCAAGAACCTAAAACTTAAGTTTTCAAAGTACAAGTTTTTGTTACCCCACGAGTTTTTGAAAAATCTAGGGGGAGATTCCTTCCAGGGGGAGGGAACAAAAGATAAAACCTTTTCATGTCATGCTTAACTTAACATTTTGAACTAGGGTTGCCATAAATCAAAAAGGGGGAGATTGTTGGTGCAGACATGCACCTAAGTCAAACCTGTGTTTTGATAATGGCAACATAGGTCAAAAGTTAAGTCTTTCTTGTTTTCTAACAAGTTAATCAAGTGTGCAGGAAAAGCCCTAGCGAAGGACTGCTAGGCACTGGCAAAGGAATGCCAGGAAAGAAAGCCCTAGCGAAGGATTGCTAGGCAACTAGCGAAAGACTGCCAGCATCAAGCCCTAGCAAAGGACTGCTAGGCACTGGCGAAGGACTGCCAGCAACGAAGCCCTAGCGAAGGACTGCTAGGCAACTGGCGAAGGACTGCCAGTTTACAAGACCTGACAAAGGACCGTCAGGCAAAAGTCCAACCAAAGGAACGGTTGGCATCAGGTAAATTCTCCCAAGAGGAGTAGGTGAGGACGCATTCCCCGTCGAGGGAACAGTAGGTGTCGGTTCGACCTAGGGCTCCATTTTGGAGACCAAAGTCAGAACCAAGACAGCTAAGGCTGTATGAACAAATTAATATTTTATTGCATTGTGTTTTGGACTAACCCTGGATGCAGGACCGAAGGAACGTGTGTCTGCAGCTCAGAAAGCCTCAAAGGAGGGAGGCAAAGGCTGAGTAGGGCACCCGGAGTGTCCCGGGCGCCCCCAAGGTACATACAAAACACATCAGAAGAAGAAGGGTTCGAAAAGCTGCTGGGCGGGGCGCCCCCGCTGCTCCCGGGCGCCCCCTGCGCTACGGGCGCCCCTATGCGCTTACTTCGAACTAAGAAGCCATCGAAGCCAAGAAGATAGAACTTTGACCCGGTCAATGCGGGCGCCCCGAGCGCTTCGGGCGCCCCGGTCAAAGCGGATCCGGAGGATAGACGCTGACCGAGATCTGTGCGGATCAAAGGCCACGTGGGGGGCGCTCCCGACGTCCCGGGCGCCCCCTAGCCCTATATAAAGGGCTCTCGACCCCAGGCTTCCAATATCAATTCTCTCAACGCCTCAAAGCTCTTCTACGCTCGTGCCTTGCTCCAGAAACGCTTCACCTCGAGCCGACGACGTCCCGCTGCCCCGAAAGAATCGACCTACTCCGGATGTCGGTAAAGAAGAGCGTACTTAATTTATTATATTTTGTTGCACTCATTTTGTAATTAAATTATGTAACCTATTTGCGCAAATATAGAATTGCCCAAAGTAAACGGTCAACGACCGTGGGCCTTAGAGTAGGAGTCGACACAGGCTCCGAACCAAGTAAAAACCACCGTGTCCTTGTGCTGTGTCTCTTATTTTTATTTCCGCTGTGCACTTACTCTTAGTTTTCCGAAAAAGAACGATTTCCGATATTCACCCCCCCCCTCTATCGGTTTTCACGATCCAACACTTGCTTCTACAAGGGAAAATATGATCCATGTAAACCCGCTTCCAAGTTTCTGAATAAAAATAATGCTCACAATATTGTAGTGTATCCATGTTCCTGTGAATGTTTACGGCAATAGCATGTGAGTAAGGGAGTCCTGAAATTTGAAACTCCCTACAATGACAAAAAAAAATTCAAATCAATAATGTATGAAGTGCCACATGTTTCTACTTCCATTTCTGATTGAGAGTACGGGTGAACCTTGATGGATCGTCTTGGCATGCTAGACGCGGGGGGGGGGGGGGGGGGTGAATAGCACTTTTGTTTGGATCTCTACAATTTCGTTAGCGCAACGAAAACAATAAAATGTAAAGTAAAATATGAACAATGCTATCACAAACGTTTACTTGGTATCCACCCAGATGGGTGGCTAATCCAAGGATCCGCGCCGTACACCACTTCCACTGTGAAATGTCTCCTTCAGGTGGAGAAACCTTTACAGTGGAGATCTTCCTCTTTACAGAATGTAGTAGAATGAGAGAGGAAGTAAAGAACACTATTCGCACGAGCAACACTTCGTCGTAGTACGGAACCGTACCGCCCACATGCAAAAAGGTCCTCCTTTTATAGGAGAACAGGACAAACTCACAGTCTGTCCAGCCCTGCACCAGTCGACTGCCCCTGGGGTAGTCGACTGGCCTAGCATTAATTGCTAGCCAACGACTAGCCAACGGCTAGTTTTCGGGGGTATACCAGTCGACTGCCTCTGGGCCACTCAACTGGGAGAAGGCTGAAAACCTTCTATGAGTTTTCGCAGTCGACTGCCCACTCACTCCCAGCCAGTCTTCACATAGTCCTTCACGTATGCCTTCAGGTTCACTCCTTGGCTCGCCCCTTGAAGTTATCTTCCTCTAGCTCCCGTCTTTCGGATGCGCACACAAGCCTTCCTTGGCTTGCCTCCATGCCACCCTTCACATGTGCCCTTGAAGTCCACTTCTCGGCTTGCCCTTGGAGTCCTCCTCCCTCGGCTCTCATCCCTCGGATATGTCCACCATGTGTGATTCTCCAAGTCATGCAAACTCAATCACACACATCAAATACAACATAACACTCTAACCTTAAACATATTCACCCACACCCATCAAAACCATGATCTTCCAATCATTTAAGGGCTGATTGCCTCAACAATCTCCCCCTTTTTGAAGTGTGGCAATATGTTTAAGTTTAGAGATAAGCAACAACCAACAATAACAGTAACAATAGATGGCAATTAAAAAAATAAGACATAGTACACCTAAGAGGTAGCCTCCCCCTTAATCCATGTCTTCTCCCATTTTTAATTCTAATCATAATTCAAGTTAAGTTTCCACTTAACACTAACCACCATAAACAAATGTAAGACATATCAAAACCTAAGAGGTAACCTCCCCCTTAATCTATGTCTTCTTCCATTTTCAAATCATCTAAGGTCTAAGTTAGACAAAATAGCTTAAACCATCTATTTCAAGTTAAAATTCTAACTTAAACCACTCATTCTCCCCCTTTGACACCATCAAAATGATTGCCTTAAGTAACCCAACCCTATGGCATCAAATGAGAGAAAATTGCATTTATGAAAATTCTCACAGAAGCTGAAACCAGGCGTGCCAGTCGACTGCCCATGGGGCAGTCGACTGATACGTTATCAGTGTCAATTTTTAGTTTTTGTGTCGAAATTCAGAAACCTCCAGAAAAATCAGGAAAAATCCAAAAATTGTAAAATTTTGCAGACATATTTGAAATAATATACTCTATCAAGGAAAAATATTAGTCCATATAAAATTTCAAATATGCATGACTTTTGATAAAAATTCAAAAATCTTGAAAACCACTAAGTTTTCTATCAAACTTACAATCTAATTTTGCAATCATATAACTTTCAAAAGCATGGCAAAGCATATAAAGTATGAAATAGTTTCCAAAGGTTTAAAATTTTCAACTATGATCTTTGGGCAAAGTGTCCATTGATTAAACACTTGTCTTCCCCATAGTTGGTCTAATTTTCATATTTTGATACTTTGAATGATTCAACAATGTGCCATAAGCACAAGTGAGCCAAATGTATCACCCTAATGGATCAAGCACCCTTTTTCAAATCTAATGTCTCAAAGTTCATCCTACACTTCCACAAAACAAATGAAGGATCGATGTAGGTGTGCAGAGGGGGGGTGAATGCACTTTTGGAGATCGTTTTGTTCTCTATAAAGATGTTAGCGCAGCGGAAATAATATGTAAAAAAAAATAACAATGCTAACAGAGTTCTTTTACTTGGTATCCACCCAGATGGGTGACTAATCCAAGGATCCACGCTACGAGCACCACTTTTCACTATCGAAAAGTCTCCTTGAGGTGGAGAAACCTTTACAGCAAAAGCTTCCTCTTTTCAGATGCAGAAATGTGATGGAGGAAGCAAAGATCACTCTACAATTGGGCAGCACTTCGTTACTGTACGGAACTGTACATACACGTGTAACGAGGAGCTCCTTTTATAGGTGAAAAGGATAGATTCGCAGTCTGTCCAGACCCACACTAGTCGACGGTTAAAGAACCATTGAGCTTTCTCTCTCCTTGAATCCATCTTTTGTAGCATGAGGTGTCAAAGCAACATGCCATTTGGAGACTTCCTCTCTACGGTTAAAGAACCATGGAGCTACTTTTCTTCTGGTAGTATCAATTAACCTGTTTATGGGAAGCTCACGTGTAAACTTGAACAAAGCATTTAAGCTCTCCACACAATTCATGATAAGCATTATGTACCTTCTCCTAGTAAAGTGTGCATTTGCCTAACTTTTAGGGTCACTGTTCTGAAGCCACTTATGGGCATCTGGATGTTTTTCAAGCATTGTCTGAATTATTATATCATATTGGAGTATTATGTTGGCTCGTGCTGCTATCCAAAACAAACCTAAAGCAGCTACTTCCTGTATCAGTTACCATATTTCAAGACATGTGGTGGCAATAAAAAGTATGATGCGCGTTTGTGTAGTCTTTTCTAACTGTTGATATAATGCCCCGATATCTATCTGATACTATGGTGATTGAGTAATCATCGACAGCAAAGAACCTCTTTGTATGCTTCAAAAACCACTCCCATGCAGACCCACATTCAACTTCAGCTATTGCAAAGGCAACTGGGAGAACATTGTCATTACCATCAATCGTCGTAGCAATCAACAATAGACTCGGATACTTTCCTCTTAGGTGTGTGGCATCAATTCTGATAAGTCTATGCAAATAAGACCTGAACACCCTTCGGCAAGCACCAAAACCCCAAAAACACCGCTAGAACTAATTGTCACCATTCCTGCATAGTGCCACATAAGTTTCAGGATCTCTAGCTCTTAACTCACGTAGATATTGTGGAAGATCTCTATATGCCTCATCATAATCTTCGACATCCTTTTTCAATGCTTTCTCCCTAGCTATATATGCTTTTCTGTATGATATGGTCACTCCAAATCTAGCTTTAATATTTGATATAATCATGCTTGTTCATTATGATGAAATTGCTCTTCAACAAAAGAAGCAACAAATGATGAAGAGCATCCATGATGATCGGCACTTTCCCTAACAGTTCCACATTGGTGTTCCTTTACATATTTTGTAATAGTAAACTCTACTCCCCCTTTGCTACTACACTCTATGTACATGGTTGGTTGAAGCACACTGCTTTAACTGTATTTTTTCTAGTGTCAACTGGGTTATATCTCATATGCTTAACCATGGCATGTTTGACAAGTGCATTCTTGAATTCTTCTCTAGATGGAAATATCTGCCCCACAAAAAATTCATGCTCATCTCTTGCCTCTACCTCTCCAATTGGCTCAGCAAGCAATCGAGAATTCAAAATATAAGGATCTTCAGCTAATGGAAACTCCTCCTCTAAGTCACTATACTGATCTGGGGGGAATTCATATTGATCAATCTGCATATCATCAGTTTGGAATTCTAGTACACTTGTACTGGGTTGTAATTCATCTGCATTTCGGATTTCAATTTCTTCCTCCCCACTCTAGGTTGGCTCAAAGAATTCAACAACTCTTGTAGAAGAATTCAGACCCTCATCTTCTAGATTAGTTGCTTCTTCATTTAGATCAAATTTCAAATTCTTTGTAATTCTATTATCACCATACTGGGAAGATAATGGAATATTATTACTGGCTATTTCTGCTCCATTCCCCATGACAGCATTATCATCAAGAGTATTCTATATCTCAGAGAGAATTTCGTCAACAACATTATCATCCCTGAAAAATAAATTACAATTACATTTAGCAAACATTGAAAATCATAATCAAGGCCCTACGAGGGCCTGAGGGTCTGAAATAAAAGGAATTCAGGCCCTACGAGGGCCTGAAATCATAAGATTTCAGGCCCTGGGAGGGCCTGAATATCTTTTATTTCAGGCCCTCCTAGGGCCTGAAATCTTTTGATTTCATGCACACCCAGGGCCTGGAATCCTTTAATTTCAGGACCTTGGAGAGCCTGAAATCATTTTATTCAGGACCTCCTAGGGCCTAAAGTTCTTTTATTTCATGTCCTCTTATCATTTGATTTCATTCCCTCCTAGGGCCTGATATGGTAAGATATCACCCTCTAGGTCGAATTTAAGCATTAATTTATCCTATGTTTAAAAAATTTCAGAGAACCCTAATTATGTAATGCATGGCACCCTTAGAGTCCTTCTCAAAACATAAAAATAGTAAAAAGTGTTTATTATATATAAAACTAGGTCTGATACCATATCAAAGATGACAATCATACGTACATTACTATTTCTATTTGTTGCCAAACTGTTGCTTGCTTTTTCTCCTTCAACACCTATCTTCCATAGGTGCCTTGGTGATGAATCGAGTTGTACAAGGTAGAAATATATATGTATCTTCGTGATAAATTGACTTGTTCAAGGTATAAATATATACATAGGCTGAGAAAAATTTGACTTCATGGCCATCCGAACCACAAAATATTATTTTACTGATAATGTGGTTCGGATGTCTCGAAAATATGAATTGAGAAAGTCATTTCTTGGCGGGAGGGTATAATAGGAAGTTGACTATATGGGATGCGCTCTTTGGTAAAAAAGAAAGCATGGTAATCCTTTTGGTAATTACCAATTCTTGGGTACGCCCTTTGGTAAAAAGCCGAATATTTTTTCTAGCCCATCAAAATGGTTAAGTACTAAAAAAATATATTTAAATTCTAAATCAAAAATAAATAAAAATAATAAGATATAGATGAATGAAATTATTGAGTAGAGGATGCTGAATTTAAATTGTATTGGATCGAATTAAATCTAATGGGTAGACACGAAAATACGTTGGATCAAATCAAAATTGATTTAGATTTAATTTAATTAAGTTATGACCGAACCAAATGATATGTTAACCGGTTCGATCAATTAAAATGAATTGGAGTACTTTGAGAAAATATTCTTGTTTTTCTCCACGTATGTAGCTCCCACTATCTCATGTCGCTCTCTTAAGCTTAGTTGTATTTTGAAATCTAAAGAAAACTTTAAGCTTCTTAATCACATCCATTGATTTGTTGAAAAATTCTAACCTCTTGATTTCGATGCACAAGATTTACACCACTTGAAAATGTAACCCGATGATATTGCTAGCCATGAAAAATTTTCATATTTTATCAACTATTTTTAAATTATATCGAATATTAATTAAAACAAATAAGTCACTAACTTACAATTTAATTTACTTTATAATACTTTATACATTATAACTATTATTTGTAATAACGTTAATCTCAAGCGTTCTAGTATCATCGGCTCCTAACTTGATACAGATAAATCATGAAGAATATTTTATTCTAACACAATGGCCTAGAATGAATTTGATTATTCAATAGTATGTTTATTTAATGCTTTTAATTTATTAAATATTAAGTTTTTATATTTTTGAGAAAAAATAATATTTATATTTTTGAATTAATTAATTAATTGTATTCATTATAATAGACAGCAGCCTGAATGGATGGATGGCATGGATTCGACTTTCTATCAAAATGCATACGTGAGAATTCATATTTAGCCAAAAAACATCCTATGGTTTATTCTTTATCAAATGACGCATGTAAAATCAGCTCATTCCACTTATACCCCCCCCCCCCCACCAATAACTCCTTTTCATAGTTCAATTTTTAAGATATCCGAACCACCTTTTTATAATTTAATTTTAAAATAATAAACTGTGGTTCGGATGTAGATATTCTCATCTTCTCTTACCCTATATATCTCTTCCTACCTTGTAACTTGATCCAGCCCCGAAGCTTTTACTATATTTTACTGTAATTATGAAAAGATTAAGAAATAATTATAAGATTATCTTATAAATAATCATTAACGTCCTTTTGGCTCAAAATAAGAATTTATTTCAAGCAATTTTTGGCCTGAATTAAGGATATAAATAGAAAATATAAAATATCAACAAAATAAAATAAGAAAAGATATATAAAATATAAAAAAAGAAATATAGTTCATAAAATTGTATATATTATAAATATATAAATTAAAAATTAAAATAAAATTTATATGTGCAAATTAAGATAGATTAGGTATCATTGAATTAATTATTAAAAATCAATTGGATTTCATTTCAGATCCAAAGAGGGCCTGAAATATTTTTATTTTAGGACAAAAGAGGGTCTCAAATTTTGTTATCTTGGTTGTTCAACAAAGCTACCACTTCAAGTTGTCATTGGATTTTGTTAGAAATCTAGACTGAGAAAACACAAATGTGATGCATCAAGAAATTTTCATATGACTTTGAGAAACTACTGAAATGATATATTTGTTTTAGACATCATATTCGTGTATACACATCTAGGAATTACTGCCATTGGATTTCCGTATATGCACATCTAGACACAAATGTGTTCCTACTGACTCTCAAAAAAAGTTAATTCATCATAGTTTGTGAACATGTGACACGATTAGATATTTGAAAACTAAACTCGTGAGAAATCTAATAATCTTATCTTGTAAAATCTAGTCTTCATTTTAACATCCTTTTTCACACTAAATGTGATTAGATATTTTAACTTTCTTTTCCGTGTGATTTTCACTCCTAAAGAGGGAACCTAAAATAAAAAGAGGATCTAAAATGAAATCCAATTGATTTTTAATAAAATTACGTACTAACCTTAAGATGAATAATCCTATCATGTTCATAACAGAAATAAATTTATTTATGTATATGGTGGGGTCAATGAACTGTCTAATGGGGTGAATGATAATGGTCATAACAGTGAACAACAGTGTTGGATCGAGAAAAATGATAGAGGGGGGGGGGGTGAATATCATTAAAATCTTTTTCGGATAAAGGAAAGAGAAAACGCGCAGCGGAAATGAACAATCACACAGGAACACAAGTAGTTTTTACTTGGTTCAGCGTCATGGTCGGCTCATACTCCAAGGCCCACAGTCCTTGACCGTTTACTTTGGGCAATACTATAATCGTGCACAACCGATTTACAAATTGATTACAGAAATATTGCAGTAAATGAAACTAATTACACTTTTCGTTATCGACGTTTGATGTGGATCGTATTTCGGAGCAGAGGGAAGTCGTTGACGGTTGAATCTCGAAATCGGAGTTTGTCGGGGCGTATCGCTTGAACGAAAAGCTTTGGAGCATATGAAAACTATGTTGTTGAAGCCTTGGGGTCGAGCCCCTTTCATAGTACTCCATCAGGCGCCTGATAGGTCGGGGGCGCCTGACACGTGCTGTTCGATCCGGGAATCCTTATCCGCAGGCTCGATCAGCGCTTATCCTCCCCTCTTGGGCGCCTGAGCTGATGTGGGCGCCCATGAGCTCACGGGCGCCTGATTCATCTTGGTTCAGTGGCTTCACAGCTGGTTTTTGGTTTTTTCCTTCACCCTTGGGCGCCCATATCCTTACGGGCGCCTAAGCCCACTCGGGCTCCTGACTCCATTCGGGCGCCTAGGCCCAGTGAAGAACCTTCACTTGCAGACGATCAGTCCTTCGACCCTGCAACTAAGGTTAGTCCCAAAAACATGACAAGTAGTAATTACAACCGTAGCTATCTTGGTTCTGACTTCTGGTCTCCCAAATGGAACCCAACATCGAACTGACACCTAATGTTCCCTTGACGGAGAACGCGTCCTCACCTACTCCTCCCAAGAGAATTTACCTTTTGGCAACCGGCTCCTCCGGTTGGACTTTTGCCCAGCTTTACTCACCAGGTCTTCATGCCCAATCCACGACCAGGTCTTAGTGCCCAGCTTTACTCACCAGGTCTTCGGTGCCCAGCCCTCGGCCAGGACATAGTGCCTAATTCCTCGAACCAGGTCTTCGGTGCCTAACCCTCGGCCAGGACTTAGTGCCGAGTCCACGACCAGGAGTTAGTTGCCTAGTGTTCCTAGGACTTTTCCTGCACACTTAAGTAACATCGTTAGATCACAAATAATACTTAACTTTGAACCCTTTGCCAATATCAAAAAAAGGTTCGATATGGTGCTTCCGGCACCAACAATCTCCCCCTTTTTGATTTATGGCAACACAATTCAAAGTTAAGGAAAAAATTATAACATTTAAGAAAAACCAATGAATTTTAGCAGTTATGAACATAATAAATGTAGATATGAAAAAATCCTTTATTTCTCATACTCCCCCTAAAACCCTGAATAAATGTAGATATGAAAAAATCCTTTATTTCTCATACTCCCCCTAAAACCCTGAATACTTGTGTTATAAAACACTTAACTTTGACATTTTCTCCCCCTTTGACATATATCAAAAATATACATGGGCGAACAAGGTTTCTAATAGAGAGTTTTTAGTTTTACCAAAATAAATCTAGGTAAAGGAGTTCATAACTTTTTCAAAAAATAGTTTTCAAACAAAACATGTTTCAAAACTTTTTTGAAAAAAAATTCTTTTGATTGGAAGTTTTGAAAATTATGTTTTGAAAAACAAGAAGTATGAAAATTTAAGTGAAGAGATTTTCATTAAGCTCCCCCTTAATATGAAACTCTTCCCCTTATTTTTAGAATATTTCTAAACCTTGCAAAATTGAATCATTGCATAAAGCTCCCCCTTGGCCAAAAGGGAAAGGGAATCAAGCACAATTCTTAAAATGAATTAGACATATTTTTGAAGTAGACTTCCTTGTGTCTTTAGGGGTTGTCAAAATCAAAAGGGAATAAAGCACAATTCTTAAAATGAATTTTGAAGTATTAACATTTCGAAAAACTGAGTATTTGAAAGACATATTTTGAAATGATAGCATAGTTTTCGAAAAACATGAGTGATAGTGATTTTTGTAAAGCACAATTTTTGAAAAACATAGTGATTATTTGAAAACATAGTATTTTTAACCTTCTTCTTTTAATTTGAACTCCCCCTAAACCTGACATAGTCCTAGGAGGCTTGTTGACCACAAGTTAATCCATCTCCGAGTCTTAGGGTTTGATTCAAATAAAAAGAGAAGAAGACTAAGTTTTAAAAAAAAAAATTTAAACTATTTTGATTTAATGATTTGAAACATAATTTCTCTCTCCTTTTTGCAAAAGTTAATATTGAGAACTGAAAAGGAGAAATTCAATATTTAAATGATTTCCAAGAAAAAATAGAAGTTTGTTTAAAAAAACTTATGTCCGAAAAATATATAAATATCAAAGCCCGAACTGCAGACGTTTTTTAAATAAACATCCTAAATAATAACCAAGGTCACTTTTTCAAGACCAACAAACATAATTTGATTGCCTAAAAGAATTTTTTTGTATAATGGCAAAAGAAAGGAATAAATTTCAGGTAAGTGAACAAAAGAGACATAAGATGATTTGAAATATTAAATCTTAGTTTAAAAAGTTAAATTTGATTTTTGAGGATTTTAAAATTATTTGAGAGGGTTAAATTTGAATTTTGAAAGTTGTTCAGTTGAATTAAATTAGAATTTTAAAAGTATTTATTAAAGATTAAATTCTGAAATTTGAAATCAATTCAGTTTGTAAGGTTGGTTGGGTTGGACTAAACTTTTAGGTCCTAAGCATCTCACCCATTTCTAAGTGACAAAACAGGTTATCCTTAACTGTTTTGTGAGATCATTAATTTTTATCTTCGAATTAGTGTTAAATCTAAAATTTACTTAAAATTTGTGTTAGATTCAAATCTGACAATAGTAAAGTGAATTTGATTTTCTATAATTGGCATCCAGGTCTTGGCGAGGCACTAGGCCTTCTTTGGCCATAGCCTTATTGGATCATCAACCCTTTCCTTGACAAAGCCTTTTATAGAAAATTCATCTTCAAGTTACTTCTTGAAAGATTTTGGTCTAACTAGCTTAGGTCTTGGATCGGTAGCTTCGGGTAGTTCCACCAGACTAAACAGACCAAGTAGGACATACTTGACCTTATTAGAAGGGTATCCCTAACGTACTATCATCTCACCTCCACCCAATACTATGTTGTTCAAATTTTAATTAAACCGTTTATCCTTAAACAATCCAATTCTAAATCCAGGCATAAAAAAACTAAGTCAAATTATAATGAGGAAAAATTTATGGATTTTCTAAGTTAGGAAGATTATTAAACAGTTTTTCTAGTATATCAATTTTAATTTTCAAATTCTCATTTTCTTGTCTTAACATTTTGAAATTTGAATTTATTAATATACATGATTTAATTATGTTATTTAAGCATGTGTCCAAATCTAAATCTGACGAAGAGTGATTAAGTAAACTATCATCATTCATTGTAAAGAGTGGATTTTCATATAATCTAAAGTTACCCATCTTGGTAGATTGTCCTGGATCTTTATCTCTTCTATCTGTGCATTCATCTTTATAATGCCCAAACTCCTGGCACTTGAAGCATTGGATGCGACTCTTGTCCTTTCATGCTTTTGGAACTGGTTCCTTTGTCGCCGTCGGTGGTGTCGTTCGAATCTTACGAGTAGGACACTTACTTTTGTAGTGCCCTCTCTCCCTGCATGTGTAACAAATTACATGATTTTTAAAATTTGAATTTATAATTTTACATTTGGATTCCTTAATGGGAATCTCCCCCTTGATTCTTGCCGCCTCGGATCTAGACTCATCTTCTGGTTTTGATTCGGCTTCGGATTCGGGTTCAGACTCTGACTCGGCTATTTGTGCTTGGACCGAGAGTGCGAGATAACTTAGGTGATCTTCGTCTGATTCGTCCGATGATTCGAACATCACACCTTCAAGGACCACAATATCGGAGCTCTCTTCGTGTAGGTTGATTAGCTTCTCCCACATATCTTTAGCACAGTTGAAGGATCCAACCTGCTTCAATTCTTCATTAGTTAGGCCACATTGTAGTATTGCAGTCGCCTTTGCATCTGCCTTGATATTCCTCGAGTTGGTTCATCCAATATATCCCAGGCGATAGACATTCCATCTTCTGTAGGTACTGTAAACCCCGTTTGGATTATCATCCATAGATCTAGATGGGCCTTTAGTTGGGATTCCATTAGACCCTTCGAGGTTCTGAAGTTCTCGCCAGAGAATAGAGGCGGACGAACACTATTCCATTCTTGATTGGCCATTAAGGATAAATCTTGCACACAAAAAGAAAAAATAGAAATGTACCAAGACTTGGTCTTGGATTAGTAATGCGGGAGAAGAGAAAAAATAACCCTAAATAAATATTGCATGAATTTCGAGGCGGAATAATAAAAATAAATAAAAAGTTTGTGACAATTTTTTTTTGGATTTTTTTTTAAAATCTGATTAATGGTGAAAAAATAAGAGTTAAAAAATGTTTGAATTAAGGTAGCACAAATTTCAAGAAAAAATATTTAAAAAATAAAAAAATTATGACAAATTTTTAAAAATTGATCCTTATATCAATTCTGACTTATGGTGAAAAAAAGAAGAATTCAAAATTGAAAAAGGCGAAAAAGATCGAGTGGTGTTGCACCAACCTCAATTAACAAGAAAGAAAAGAAATAAAACTAAAAAATTTCGTAAATTCGAAAAAACTTTCAAACTGGTGGTTGCACCAAGTTTGACCCACCCACTCTGATACCACTTGTTGGATCGAGAAAAACGATAGAGTGGGGGTGAATATCGTTAAAATCTTTTTCGGATTAAGGAAAGAGAAAGCGCGTAGTGGAAATAAACAATCACACAGGAACACAAGTAGTTTTTACTTGGTTCGAAGTCGCGGTCGGCTCCTACTCCAAGGCCCACGGTCCTTGACCGTTTACTTTGGGCAATACTATAATCGCGCAAAAATCGATTTACAAATTGAGTACAGAAATATTGAAGTAAATGAAACTAATTACACTTTTCGTTACCAACGTTCGATATGGATCGTATTTCAGAGCGGAGGGACGTCGGCGACGCTAGAATCTCGAAATCAGTGTTTGCTGGGGTGTAGCGCTTGAACGAAAAGCTTTGGAGCTATGAAAACTATGTTGTTGAAGCCTTGGGGTCGAGCCCCTTTTATAGTATTCCATCGGGCGCTTGATAGGTTGGGGGCGCCTGACACGTGCCCTTCGATCCGAGAATCCTTATCCGCGGGCTTGGTCAACGCTTATCCTCCCCTCTTGGGCGCCTGAGCTGATGGGGGCGCCCGTGAGCTCACGGGTGCCTGATCCGCCTTGGTTCAATGGCTTCGCAGCTGGTTTTTGGTTTTTTCCTTCAACCTTGGGCGCCAGTATCCTTACGGACGCCTGAGCCCACTCGGGCGCCTGACTCCATTCGGGCGCCTAGGCCCAGTGAAGAACCTTCACATACAGACGATCAGTCCTTCGACCCTGCAACTAAGGTTAGTCCCAAAAACATGACAAGTAGTAATTATAGCCGTAGCTGTCTTGGTTCTGACTTCGGGTCTCCAAAATGGAACCCTAAGTCGAATCGACGCCTAATGTTCCCTCGTCGGGGAACGCGTCCTCACCTACCCCTCTCAGGAGAATTTACCTTTTGTCAACCAGCTCCTCCAGTTGGACTTTTGTCCAGCTTTACTTACCAGGTCTTCGTGCCCAATCCGCGACCAGGTCTTAGTGCCCAGCTTTACTCACCAGGTCTTCGGTGCCCAGCCCTCGGTCAGGACTTAATGCCCAATTCCTCGAACCAGGTCTTCGGTGCCCAACTCTCGGCCAGGACATAGTTTCCTAGTGTTCCTAGGACTTTTCCTGCACACTTAAGTAACATCGTTATATCACAAATAATACTTAAATTTGAACCCTTTGCCAATATCAAAACAAGGTTCCATATGGTGCTTCCGGCACCAACAAACAGCACACTACTGGATCCACTATAGAATCACAAAACTTGAAATCTTCTATTCGAGATTTCATTTATGAGATTAACCAAATTTCTTCTGGTAGTTTCTTTAGCTTCTGGATTAAATGCCTCAATAAATGAATCAGCTTTAGCTTCACATCAAGGTCAGGAATAATATGTCTAATTCACTCTTACAAGTTTTTATGAATTTGGCTATATGGAGTATCCAGTATTATTCCTTTTGTATTCTTAGTTTTTTGTAGCTTCTCTAGAGTTTAGAGTTTTCCCTGTGCTGCTTTAAACCACGAACGTGTTATATGATAGCTGAGATTATGCTTTTTAGGCTCTTTAAGAGACTTACTTAGTGGAGGCCAATAGTTGCAATCGGGTATTAACAACAGCGAAATTCAATTTGAACAACAAAACAAACAAAGCCCTATTGCACAACTAACTGGCAGATTGGATCAGTGGCTGCAGTCATTTTTTCTGGCAGAGCAAGTTCATGTTGATACCACTAATCATCCAGAGGTTGCTAGAGGTCCTTCCACTGATCAAGTAGGCATAGGGGGAAATTCTCCACTTGAGGTGAGTGTAGGAGTTGTTGGAAGTGGGAACGTGTGCAGTTTACTGCACACGTTCCCAAGGGAGTGGGCCACTTTGCCACTTCCTCCCTACTCATGCTCCACCCTTTGCTCTCCTATATAAGGAGAGGGTGAGCAATGCGTTCAAGGGCAAGTGAAAAAAAACTCTGAGGAGAGAAGTGAACATCCAAAGAGTCGGAGGGATTTGGTTCGTGAATCTGAGAGGGGAAGAGCTTTCCGATTCCGTGATCATTCTTCCGATGGCAAGCACGAAGAACAACGAAGGACGAGCGAATTGTTGATGCAGTCTTGCCCTGATTATTGTTTTGGTGTTGACATCGATTTTAGTTTAGGTGGATGATCATTGATTAGATTAAGTCTTGATCGGGGATCAGGCATGACATGGATTATGATTAAGTCCTGATCGGGGATCAGGCATGACATGGATTATGATTAAGTCCTGATCGGGGATCAGACATGGTATGGAAAATCCTAGTCTGGAGGGCTAGGTGTTGGAAAATCCTAACCTAGAGGGTTAGGTGTGAAAAATCCTAGCTTGGAGGGCAAGGTGTTGGGAAAGTCCTAATTTGGAAGGGTTGGGTGAAAAGTACTAGCATGGAGGGCTAGGTGAAAAGTCCTAACTTGGAGGGTTAGGTGCAAATTTCCATCCTGTAGAATTAGGTGAAAAAGTCCTGGCTTGGAGGGTCAAGTGCCTAGCTTGGAGGGCTTGGTTGGATGATGTTCTAACTCGGAAGGGTTGGGTGAAAAGTCCTAGCTTGGAGGGCTAGGTGAAAAGTCCTAACTTGGAGGGCTAGGTGAAAAGTCCTAACTAGGAGGATTAGGTGCAAATTCCCAACTTGGAGAGTTAGATGGAAAAATCCTTAGCTTGGAGGGCTAAGGTGGATGAATTCCTAGCTTGGAGGGCTAGGGTTGAGTCTCTGGATCGGTCTGGTGACCGATCAGGGACATTGGCACGCTGCTCCTTAGTGGATCAGTCTGGTGACCGATCCAGCTATGCCTGATCGGACTGGTGACCGATCAGGGAGCGCACAGTGAGATTGGGAATCTACTGTGTGGCTCCTGATCGGACCGGTGACCGATCAGGGAGCAGGCTGCTTCCTTGCTGCCTTGCTCCTGATCGGTGTGGTGACCGATCAGGGAGCAGACGATGAGTGAGTTCCCTTGCTAATCAAAGTCCTGGATCGGTCCGGTAACCGATCAGGGATCTTGGATCTGATTAAAAAAATCACTGTTCATCTGCCCTGATCGGTCTGGGTGACCGATCAGGATTCATTCTGATCGGTCTGGTGACCGATCAGGCTTCATCCTGATCGGTCTGGTGACCGATCAGGCGTGTATAGCTGCGAGAGCTGGGAATCCCAGCGAAGCAGGGGATCGGTCTAGTGACCGACCCACACGCCCTGGATCAGTCCGGTGACCGATAACTTTAATTCAAATTCCACTGTCAGACGTGGTCAGAGAGTCTGATCGTATCCGATTTGCTGATGTTTGCTTCTGATATTTGATTTACTGTATGATTTGCTGCTCTAACAGTCTGATTAAGCTGCAAGTGACAGGGGAGGATTCAAACACTCAAGGAGAGGTCAACGGAGGCTTTCCTTGGAGCAGGTTTGTCCGATTCTCCATTTCAGGTTACAACGGCCGAGCTGCAGACTGGAGCCGAGACTGGGGCTTGGCTGAGGGGATCTCAGGAAGACCAGAGAGGGCTCAGTGGTAGCTGGCGTTGGCAGCAAGGTAGCTGGAGGATATGGAGGATACTGTCACCTGATGCTGAGTGGAGATAGAAAAGGGTGGAAATTGGCTTCGTGGAAGTAGAATTCTGGAACTTGTGTTCTTGCCGCCCCTAGTGTTCTCCACAATTTTCTTGCTGCGTTCTTGAAGCTGTCATCACCTTGAGCAAGCGATCGCGAAGCAACCAGTCTTTACTTGAGCGCTTGAAGGAGAGAACAAGTAGCTTGGAGTCCGACAGTGGGAAGACACGAAGAAGAGTTCTTGCATGAGATCGCCACTAGGTGAAGCTCAGGGAAGCTAGCTGTGTTCTTATCCCGGCTAAGTGTTTGAGTAAGATCTTTCTCGTAGTTTCTTTGTGCTTAAACTTTATCCTGATTGAAACGCTGTGGAGAGGTTTCTCCACCGAGAAGGAGGTTGCATTATATCCGGTGAAACCGGGGCTTGATCTGCCGACGATCAAGGGATCGCCCACCTTAAGGGCACGCCAAGGAGTAGGGGTAAGTTATCCCCGAACCTTGTAAACCCTCTTGTTAGCATTCTTGGCAGTTGCTTTTGTTTGATCTTATTTCGATTTGAGCCTACTGCACTTCCAGTTTCTTTTGTTTCTTCCGCTGCTGTGCTACTGATAAGTTAAGTGCAGGAAAATTGTTAATTGCAAATGAAAAGTGTTTGGCTATATTCACCCCCCCCCCCTCTCTAGCCATCTCGTTTCCAACAAGTGGAATCAGAGCTTGGGGCTCTGTTTACGGCTTAACATCCAAGAGTTATCAACAAGATGGCTTTGAGAGAAGGCTTCTCCACCACCCGACCTCCATTCTTTGATGGCGCCGATTTTCAGTATTGGAGATCAAAGATGGAATACTATCTGAAGATGGATATCCACACTTGGTTCGCAGTGAAGGAGGGATTCATTCCTCCTAAGGATGACGAAGGCAAAGAGCTGGAGTCTTGGCGGTGGACTGCCGAACAAACTCGGAAGAGTGAAGCCGACGCGAAGGCAGTTGCCACTCTACAATGTGGCATGAACAAAGATCAGCTTATCAAGGTTGGTCCTTTCACAAGTGCAAAGGACTTGTGGAACAAACTCATTGAGCTTCACGAGGGCACCCGAGACTCAAGGATTGCCAAGAGGGATTTGTTCCTCAATCAACTCCAAAACCTCTCCATGAAGGAGAATGAGTCGGTAAGTGAGCTCCATAGTCGTTTCAAGGAAGTCCTCAATGGGCTTCATTCAATTGATGAAAAGGTTGAGAACCGCGACCTTGTGAGGTACGTGTTGAAGGCATTTCCAAGGAATGCTTTGTGGTCATCCATAGTGGATGCCTACAAAGTATCCAAGGATTTATCTATTGTAAAATTAGATGATTTATTTTGTGAGATGGAATTGCATGAAATGGCTAACAAAGGCCCCAAGGAGAAGGGGATTGCCTTAGTTGCAGGGGACCGAACCAACAAGAAGAAGAAGGAGAAGAAGAAGGAGAAGAAGAAGGAGAAGGAGGTCTCATCATCTTCATCTTCTTCCGAATCCGAATCCAATTCCGAAGAAGATGGCAGCAGCTCCTCTTCATCCGAAATGGCCAACTTTGTGAGGAGGATGATGCGAAGAGACCGACGTTTCAAAAGTAGAGGTAACACTAGTGAATCCAAACATGATAAGAATAATGTATCTTGCTTTGAGTGTGGTAGGAAAGGGCATTTCAAGAATGAATGTCCAAAGCTTAAGAAGAAGGAGGAGAAGTCCAAACGAAAAGAAGAGAAATTCAAGAAGATGAAGAAAGCCTTGAAGGCCTCTTGGGATGAGTCATCCTCTAGCTCATCCGATGAAGAAAAGGAGGAGAAAAGCACAAGGCAAGTGGCACTCATGGCTCTTGGAGTGGAGAGCTGTGATGAATCTTCAAACTCCTCAAACGCGGCTTCATCATCTTCGGATGATGAAGAGGTAACTTCTCCCGAGCTTGAAAAGTGTTATAGAGCAATTGCATGTTTAACTAGTACGCTTAAAAAGTCCAAAAATAAAGTTAAAGTATTGCAATTAGAAATTGATCAATTGAAAGCTTCTAGGGATGATAACATTGATGATTTGCATGTTGAATTGCTAGAAGATGAAATTAAATCTTTGAAACATGAGATTGCAAAGTTGAAATCCTCTAAGGTTGAGGAAGTCAATGTTGTGCATGATAACTTGTTAATAGAGGAAAACCAATCTTTGAAGAGTGAAGTTGAGAAGCTCAAGAATATTCTTGGAAAATTCTCAACTAGCTCTAAGACTCTAGATATGATCCTAAATGCCCAAAGTGCGGTTTACAATAGGGTCGGTATTGGTTACCGCCCTAAGGAACCCTCATTTGTATCTCTCATGTCTAGGACTGACATGAGACAATCTAGAACACTCAAGACTCAAAAGAAGATTGTCAAGGCATGAGTGCCTAAGTCATGTTTAGTTGATGCTTTAGGTCCCAAGGTGTGGGTACCTAAAACTTCTATTTTTCGAATTGTGTAGGTTATGATTGAGGGGGAGCATCTATCAACTTGGTTCGTTGATAGTGGATGCTCCAAACACATGATCGGGGATAGATCATTGTTTACCACACTTCACAAGAAAAGTAGAGGTAATGTATCATTTGGTAACAATGGTAGTCTTAAGGTCATAGGAATAGGAGACATTCAAATATCCGAATGTCTTAGAATCTCAAATGTCCTTCTAGTCAAGGGAATGAAATTTAATCTCCTAAGTGTCAGTCAATTGTGTTACACGGGTTACACAATTGACTTCCAACCAAGTCAATGTCTAGTTAGACAAAATGACACCTTGGACATGGTACTAGTAGGAGAAAGAGTAGACAATATTTATCAAGTTTCATTTAAAAGTGCTACTAATGCTTTTGCTAAGTGTTTCATGTCAAAAGAAGAAGAGTCCACCCTTTGGCACCGGAGGCTAGCACATGTGAACATGAAGAACATCCGGAAGTTGGCCAACAAGGGACTAGTTCGAGGCTTACCAAGCATCAAGTATGAAAAAGATAAACTTTGTGATGCATGTCAAATGGGTAAGCAAACTAAATCTGCACATAAAGGTAAAAGCACTGTAAGTACTTCCAATGCTTTAGATTTGCTTCACATGGATCTATTTGATTGTAGTACTATCATATCATTGAATGGAAGTAGGTATTGCTTTGTGATTATTGATGATTTCACTAGATACACATGGACATACTTTTTGAAATATAAGGACCAAACCTTAGATACTTTCATTTCTTTCTGTAGAAGGGTAAAAAATGAAAAATCATCAACCATTAAGACAATTAGAAGTGATCATGGAGGTGAATTTCAAAACCAAAGGTTTTTAGAATTTTGTCAAGATAAAGGTTATAAGCATGAGTTCTCTACTCCTAGAGCACCACAACAAAATGATGTTGTAGAGAGGAAGAACCTTGTTCTTCAAGAGGCTGCACGAAGCATGCTTAATGAGTACTCACTCCCGAGTTACTTATGGGCTGAAGCTGTAAATACAGCTTGCTATGTACAAAATCGAGTCCTCATCCATAGGTTTTTAGGAAAGACTCCCCATGAGCTTTGGTTTGGAAAACCACCTACGGTTAAACACCTTAGGGTGTTTGGTTGTAAGGTGTTCATTTTAAACACCAAGGACCACCTTGGAAAGTTCACGACAAAGGCTGATGAAGGGATACAAGTCGGATATTCTCTCGTTAGCAAAGCCTACCGAGTCTACAACAAGAAATCTAGATTAGTTGAAGAGTCTTCTGATGTGGTCTTTGAGGAAATTCCAAAATCAATTAACCAATCAGAAAATGTAGAAGGAGTTCAACTCGAACTTAGGAGACTAAGTTTGAATGAAACTCCAAGTGTTGTTGATGGTGATGAGTCTGATGACGGTGAACCTAGACAACCCATTGATCAGCCGGATCCTGAGGCTGAACCTGCGTCTGGTGAACCCGTACAAGAAGCACCACCAACTCCTAGGCAAACTAGATTAGCCTTTAGTCATCCCCAAGGCTAAATTGTTGGAGACATCCATCATGGGGTTAGGACTAGATCATTCTTCCGGAATGAGGCTAATGAAGTTGCCCTAATTTTTGAAATTGAACCTAGAAGAATTGATGAAGCATTAAGTGATCCCGATTGGATCATAGCAATGCAAGATGAACTAGGTTAATTTGAGAGGAGTCAAGTTTGGGACTTAGTCCCTAGACCCAAGAAGATCACCATTATTGGAACCAAATGGGTCTTCAAGAACAAATTAAACCATAAGGGAGAAATCATTAGAAACAAGACACGCTTGGTAGCCAAGGGCTATAGTCAAGTTGAAGGCCTTGATTATGATGAGACTTATGCTCCCGTGGAACGATTAGAGTCCATCCGATTGATGCTTGCATTTGCAGCACATCGTGGCTTCAAATTATATCAAATGGATGTCAAATCGGCCTTCCTAAATGGTTTGATTAAAGAAGAGGTCTATGTCGAACAACCTCCAGGGTTTGAGAGTACCGAATTTTCAAACCACGTGTTCAAACTCAAAAAGGCACTTTATGGCCTTAAACAAGCACCCCGAGCTTGGTATGAGCGGTTGTCGACATTCTTGATTGAGAAAGGCTTTGTTAGAGGCCAAATAGACCCTACACTATTTCTATGAAGGGATAGTGATAACATTTTTGTAGCCCAAGTATATGTCGATGACATAATTTGTGGCTCAAATAATAAGGGCTATTTAAATGAGTTCATTGAACACATGGAGAGTGAGTTTGAAATGAGTCTAGTGGGAGAGTTGACTTTCTTCCTTGGACTTGAAATCAAGCAAACTCGCGATGGTATCCATGTGCACCAATCAAAGTATACAGAAGAAATGCTTCGAAAATTCAGTATGAGTGATTCAAAAGAGGTAACCACTCCCATGGCTACAAACACAAGATTAGATAATGATGAGAGTGGTAAACCTGTTGACCTAACTCAATATCGAAGCATGATAGGTAGTTTGCTATATCTCACAGCTAGTCGACCGGATATCTTATTTGCTGTGGGTATGTGCGCTAGGTATCAAGTCTGTGCCAAGGAATCTCATTTAATTGCTGTTAGTAAATTTTGAGATATCTCAAGGGCACAATTGGTGTAGGTCTTTGGTATCCCCGTACCGAATCTTTTGATTTGATGGGCTATACGGATTCCGACTATGCTGGATGTAAGTTGGACCGGAAAAGCACGAGTGGGGGTTGCCAATTCTTAGGGTCGTCCTTAGTAAGTTGGTCGAGTCGGAAGCAACATTGTGTTGCTCTCTCCACGACCGAGGCAGAATATATCGCCATGGGAGAGAGTGTATCACAATTGTTATGGATGTTACATACTTTAGAGGACTATGGATTGAGTTACAAGGGTGTGCAAGTGTTGTGTGATAACATAAGCACAATTAACTTGACCAAGAATCCAGTCCATCATTCTAGGACCAAACATATTGAAGTAAGACACCACTTCATTAGGGATCATGTAGCTAGAGGAGACATTGTACTCTCTCATGTGGAGTCCAAGTCAAACCTAGCTGACATTTTCACTAAACCACTTCCCGAAAACGAATTTAGTTTTCTAAGACGGGAGTTGGGAATGTGTCGCGCTTCATGATTTTCAAAATGCATTAAAACCCTTCATGATTATTTCAAATTGTTGGGAAACAATTGGGTAACCTTGGGAACATCTCACACAAAATATAAGGTTCACCAAAACGTTTTTGTTTGCTAGATATGGGGTGAGGTGTTAGGATCGACTCAATTTCTCAAAATGTCAATGCATCCCTTGAGAAATTAAGTTGACGAGATAATAATCACTTCGGTGACCAAGTATGGGAAAAACCAATGCATAGCATATATGAATTTGGTTCCATGATCATACTTGGACATTCCAAACAAGGAGACTTGATTGGAACACTGGATTTGACTCAAACATAGTTGAAATTGTTTGAATGATTGTTGTTTGAGTTTGATTCAATTTGTATGGATCAAAGTGATTGTTGAACCTATAAGGACTTTTGATTCTTCTTAAAGGATCAATTCTAGTCATGAGATCATGTCCGAGTATGATAAACTTCATCAGATCTCGTTGGAAAGTTTCAGAAAATTTGAGACTAAATATTTCAGATCGTATCAGTGAGTATCAGGAACTCTGATCGGTCACCGGACCGATCAGGCATAGGGCTGATCGGTCTCTGGACCGATCTAGCTTCTTCCTGTGGTGTTCGGTCCCTGGACCAATCAGCGAAACAAGCAATGTCCTTCGGGAATTTTAATCAAGTGTTCGGAGCTAGCCTAGATCGGTCCCCAGACCGATCTGGCACCCTATGGTGATCGGTCCATGATAAGTACTATTTTGTTGATTATTTTAATTGCTAAAATCCATGTTTGACCTATGTTTTTATTGCTTAATTGTGAAATTGCCCTAGGTTTTAGAACTTACTCTTATTTTGGACTTAATTGCAAATTTTTATTAAATTGGGTTATTTGGCCACTAAATTTTGGATCTATTTTTTTAGGCATGAAAGGTTCATGGACCTAGGGCATACTGGGTCAAACGTGAGTCGGAAGTGGAACCGGATCGAATTATCAAGCTTACGATTAATCCGGGCCGTCTGATTCAAAAGCGGGTAGATCTGAGCCATCCGGGACCATCTGAAGCAATCCGAGCTAGGGTTAGAGTTGATCAAGCACTCTGATCAAGATCTGAAGGTTTCATCCCAATCAGAGCTAAATCAACCATTGGATCAAGCTCGGCGGGCTCTAGATCGTCCATTCAAAGATTAGGTTGATCTGGACCATCCGTTGCAAATCTGGAGGATCCGAGCTACCACAAGGCAGATCCTGACCCCTGATCAACATCCTCAAAGTTTGGCTCAAATGAGAGCAAGATCAGCCGTTGGATTTCCTCCGATCAATCTGGCCCGTCCATTGATAAGTATTTAATCAAACTTCTCCCAGCCTTCCTTCCTCGTGGCGTCTCCGCCGCACAGTAGCTTCTTCATCATTCTTCTTCGTTTCTTTTGGAATTTTCTTAGTTTTGAAGGCGCGACCCCTCTACTTCAACCCTAGATCATCATCTGGATCATTGGAAATAGCTTCGGTGGAGAATTCAGCTCAAGTTTCATCCGGACAGAGCTTGTTTGAGGGTTTCGGCATTCTCTGTGGTCCGAGAGCTTAAATCTCAGTTACAATCAATTTCAGACCACCTGAGCCACTTGTAGGGGTTCTCAGGTGAGCTCAGGTCGTCTCCAAATCATCATCGCAGCTCAACAAACCGAGATTGAAGAGTTCGGATCGGATTTTCCCAGCTGATGCAGTTTGAGCAGATTCGACCAACTGAGTTGTTTTCCAATTGATTTGCTGAGCTTAGGGGTTCGAGGCCAGCTCTTGCTTGACGACCAAGAAGATTTTGAGCTTGGGAAGGGTTGAGGAGTACTTTAGCTAGTTAATTTCATGTTTCTAGCTGTAATTTCGATTCTGAATTCTGTTCTGTTACTGTCTTCGTATTAGCCACTTCAGTTTCAATTTCTGAATAGTTCTTGCTTTAATTAGAGTTTTAATTCAGAGCTTTTATTAGCTAGCTTGTTTGTGTAATGAACAAGTGTGATTAGATCAGTTTGTTTAGCTGAAATTCATTTCTGAATTTAGTTTTAAGCTACGTATCAGTTTTTGGATGTTTCCACCTTGCGTATCAGCCATTTTACTGCAACTTTTCTTTTAGTTTCTGCCTTCTTCAGTTTATTCCACATTAGTGTGTTAACTAGGTTGATCTAAGTTTGTTACATTTGTAGCTTCAATTCTGAGTTTTATTCAGCTCAAAATTTCTGCACACAGTCCACTTCATCACGTATCAGCCCCATTCATGCACATTTCAGCTTAGTTATGAACTCTTCAGATTATTTCGAATTCAATGAGTTTTTGGTCTTAATATCTGAGATTAAAGACAACAATTGGTTAGCTAATGAGTTTGATCAGCATTGAATTTCAATTCCGCAGCTTTGTTCAGTCTTTCCCTGTTATGTATCAAGTCTTCATGCGCATCAGTTTACTTCCAGCAATGGTTAGCTTGCTGTTTCTGAAATTTGTGGAACTTAAGCAATAGCTTTATTTAAGCTTCTTTGAATTCTAGTATGCGTGTGAATTCGGCTTGCATCTGTTGCTTGTGCATCCAAAACATTTCTGAAATTCTGCATCAGATCATGCAATTCTGCACTCATGTGCTATTTCGGATTTGTGCTGCATTCATGGATAGTTTCTGCAGAATTAGGAAATGTTTCTAAGCTTACTAGTAAATTTCTTAGCATCAGTTCCTTGTATCAATGAATTGTTACTGAATTCATATTGCTGCATTCGAAATTTCTACATCAAAAATCTGTTTACCCAATTCTGCAACCTGGCTGTGCCGTTTCTACTGATTCATCCAATTCTGCACATCAGATGTGGAGCTGAGTTGTTGTTTCCCATCAAGTTTCTTGTGAAATTCAGCTTTTGATCGCTTGCTTCAACTTCATTTGCCTTACATCAGCCAATAGTTTCCCATTTAGCATCAATTTCATGCTCCTGGATCAGTCACTGCAATTTCTGCAGTAACCTGCTGAAGTTTATCTGTCCTTGTTGCGTTTCTGCATCAATGCATTTCTGCATCCCAGTTTCAAATCTGTACCCAATTCATTACTGCAATTTTTAGTTGTAGATGCTAAAGTTTGTATCAAGAAAGCTTGGAAATTGAATTCCATTGCATTTGAAATTAGTTGCTTGCTTGAGTTGCATCTAAGTGGAGTTTGAATTGCCAATTCAGTCCATTAGTTGGAGTTATACCTGCACGTTTGATTTCTGCATTGGAGTTATATTTCTCATTCATTTGTTCAATTTCAATTGCTTCACGTTAGTTGTTTGTTGGATTTTGCTATAAAACCAGAATTGTTTCCCAAAATTGGTTACTTAGATTTTTCCATTGATTGAGTTGCTTATTACCATCATTTTGTGTGGCTTATTAGCTAAGTCCTCTATTTTCATTGCATTTCCATTTCTAATTGAAACCCAATCACATTTGAAACCCAAATTCACAAACGACACATAAACCAAGCTCGAATCAAATTATATCAACTAGCTCCGAGAAAAATACGACCTGTGGCCCCTTTACTACGTTTTCATTCTTTGATTGCAAAAAGGGTTTCCAGCATCTTTTATAAATTCTAAATTCTGACAGATCCACACATTTCGTGACAACTTTAATTAAGCTAAATCGGGTCCGTCAAATTTTTGGCGCCGTTGCCGGGGAAGCAACTAGTTGATTTGTTTGATTTTTGCTTGTGTACTTTTAGACATATTATTGGGTTCTATTTTATTTTGCTTTATTTTTTTGTATACGGGTACTGCCATTTTTCTTGTTTGTTTTGTGACAGGGGTGCAGGTTCAAAATGTTTTCATCCACTTATCAGCAGCCGTGTCCACACTTTCAGCAGACCCAACCTTTCAATCAACCATTACAGCAATTTCAACCGCCCCAGCAAGAATTCCAACAGCCCTATTCTAATTTCCAGCAACCAAATTAGTTTTTTCAGCCACCATTACAACAATGCGAGCAACCACAGCATTTTCAACAATTTCAACAAAATTTTCAGCCAAATCAGAATTTTCAGATTGGGCAGCCACAATTCCAGAATTTCCAGCCCAACTTTCAGCAATTTCAGCACAATTTTCAGCAACCCTATCAACAAAATCAAGTATCTTTTCAAGGAATTCAGCAAGGGTGTTTCAATAATCAGAATTTTCAACAATCACCCTTCCATCAAGATCAACCAAACCAAGGATTTCAGCATCTTAACCAAAATTTTCAGCAGCCTTTTGCAAGTTTTCAGCATGGAAATAATCAATTTTAACCTCAATTCCAGCCATATCAACACGGGCAGCAAGGTTATCAATCGTTTCAAACATTTCCACCTCAAAACCAACCATTTTTCCAGCCCTCACAGCCCATTAATCAGAATTTCCAGCAACAAAACCAGAATTTTCAGCCCAATCAATTTGAGTTTTCACCACCACAATTTCAACCTCAGATCCAGGATTTCCAGGGCTATAATTTTCAGCAATCTCCACCAACTTATGAACCAAATTTTTAGCAGTTTAATCAGCCTATTCAACTATTTGATCAGCCCCCACAGTCTTCATTTCAGAATGCACAGCCTACTCTTGGTCTTCAGCAGCCTTATGTTCCATTTCAAGACCAACAAGGGTTCCACACTAACCAAGGAGGCTTTGAGAATCCTGATGAGAGTGAGGCTCAACAACAATTGATGGAGATGTTTCAACAAGTCATGCAACAAATCATTCAAAGTCAACACGCAACAATTAATTATATGAATCAAATACAAGCTCAAAGATTAGGACAATCAGATGAATCTACAGGTGTAGGGGATTGCGCTGAGCCCCAAGAATCACCCATTCCTACTGATTTAGAGGCATTGGAGGAGATCGATGGCAGGGCTTGTGATAGTTTTGAATTCAATTCTGAAACTTTACAGGATCATTCTATACTTTTATCTTGTGATGATTTAGTTGTTAATGATCCTAATTTTTCTAATTTGGTTGATACAGGAATGGTTGAGGGAACGTACATGGAAGATGATTCCATAGGTGTAGGGGATTGCACTAAGCCCCAGGGACCACCACAATTTACTGGTACATTAGAAGATTCAGAGGATGAACCAGAAAGTGTAGGGACATGCATGGTGGAAGCAAGAACCCAAGGATCACCTATTCCAATTGAGTGTCCACCAGAGCTTGAGGCTGAAGAGGAGCAATTACTTGACCAGGAGGAGAACATGGATACATCTACTTCCGTAGAACCTCCAGGTATCTTTCAGCATGATCAGGTAAATACTCCTCCTAATTTTTCTGAAAATTGCATAGAGGTACCTCAAACTAATTTTATTGTTTGTGATATACTTAGAGATGCATCTCTTGTAGAATTTGATTGTGAAAAATTTCTAGAGGTACCTAATGTTAAATTTGTTGAAAATGAAGCATGTTGGGATACATATCATGAAAATGCTGAGTGTGAAAAATTTTTAGAGGTGCCTAAAATTGATGTTGATTGTTGTGATGAGTCTCTTGATATATCTTATGCTGAAAATAATTGTGAAAAATTCATTGAGGCACCTAAAGTTGATTTCATAGGTTGTGATACATTGCTTGTGTAACGACCCGCCTTCTCTTCCTTAGACGGACCGTTACTTGTCTACTTCTTGACTCTAATGCACGACTAAAAATGCGAAACTTTCTTTTTTTTCTTAATATTCAAATCTATCTAAGAATGATATTCTAACTTTAATAGTCATGCATTTAAACTCATCACACAAGGTTCTATAATATTGCTAAAGCATTATGGGATATGAATGCAAATTTTTTAAGCATATTTAAAGCAATAAAAACTTAATTCAAAAGGAGACTAACAACATCTTGGCACATGCATCAAATAGCTACATTTCTAGAACTTCATAGAATGTAAATCTTACTTTTCTACCGAATTTACAAGCATTTTAAGCACAATTAGGACTTAGTCCAAAAGGGAATAATAAGCTCAAGAATAAGTCTAAAAATTCAATGTATCAACATGCTAAACTACTCATGCCCTTGCTCATCTAGTGCATTCACAAAAGTATGCATACTAATTGAAATGACATGGAATCTTCATTCTACAAAATTGAGCATGTAAAACTATCTGAAGCATAAATGTTTAATAAACTCCATAATACAATAACTTGGAATTTGGAAACCTTAAATATTGCATTTCAAATAAGCTAAACTGTCTCGTCCCAAGGACCTCTCAAAGGTCAGCCACCACACACACGTTACTCAGCACCGCCTCGTCGCCTTCCTTCAGAATTGTTTGCCTTTACCTTTATCTGCAACAAGAGGAAATGCAACTAATAAGCAATAAGCTTAGCAAGTACTATCTAGCTCACAAAATCTCGAAAGGTGCAAGCATGCTTTTTAAACAATGTAAAATCACATGAGATACTTTTATGCTTAAAAGAAACACCAAAACATGTATAACTCAAAACATGCATACTCAAACATTAATAAGTCTTAACTCACTTTTTCTTGGCTTAACATGAAACTTTAGCAATTCTTTAACTTTAAATCTTTCTTTATCTTTTAGAAAACTTCCTTAAACTTTAGGAAAACTTTGCTAAAGCATATACTTGAAAATAATACTCACTTGGATCCACTTAAGACGTAAGTACCATCTTATGCGCGTTCCCTAAAAGGTTGGGATAGCGAGCCGCCAATCCTAATAGAGCAGACCTTGGTCTACCAGGGCCAAGACCTTGGAATTGGACACCTGGATTTCTTTAACGACGCCCTTGGACGCCGGGTACTGGCCTTAGAAAATAAAATAGCTTTTCTTTCTTTTCTTTCTATCTTTAAATGCCTTGGCATTTTATCGAACACCTTGTGTCCCCAAATCCCTAAGTCTTGACTTTTGGGAATTTCGTAAGGCCTTGGCCTTCTCTTTTCTTTTTCTTTATCTTTCTTTTCTTTTCTTATAGATTTCCTAGACCCTAAACTCACATAGGATACTCTATCAAATATATATAAGCATATAATGAACTAAGATCACATGCAAAATCTTGAACAAAAAGGAAATATCTCTTTTAAAACTTTCAAGGGAAAATTCTTGCGGAAAACCGCCTCTTACTGTAGGTGAGCAGTACTTACCTTGATTTCTTGGACTTACAACCGAAATAAGACGACTAGGGCTCGGGTGAAACTTGAGATCTCTACAAACCGTCCGCGCCTACGTGTTCTTCTCGTCGAGACGAACGAAACGCTCCGACCCCCTTGAGATTCCCTTAGCCGGCGCCCCTTAGGAGAGGAGAGGAGGAAAGAAAACCTAGGTTCCCTTTTGTTTTCGCCGCCCCTCCCTCGCCCCCTTCTCGCACGCAGTCGAAAATTCTCCTCCAAGGGTTTCACGCGACTTAAGCGGGGTTTAAATACCTCTTCATGAAAAAAACGTAACTACTCTATAAAATTATTTCTCTCCACCTTTTGTTGTGCTTCATACCCTAGCCTTGCCGGTCACTTGCGCACCCTTAAGGGCTTGCTCCTCCTGTGGTCGCGAGTTCGAACCCCCCTGCTGCCCTTTATAGTTTTTCCTTTTTTTTTAAAATACTAAATGGACTCGGAATATTCCATAAAAATATTCTAAAAATTCCTAAAAATATCTAGAATATTTCTAAAACATTTTTAAATAGTTCTAAGGACTTTAAGGACTTAAAATGGAAATTTTGGGGCGTTACAGCTTGATACATCCTTGGTAGAAAATAATTACGAAATTTTTATTGAAGTGCCAAAAATTGATTTCATTATTTGTGATGAATTTCTAGATGAAAATCTTGTAGAAAATAATTGTGAAAAATTTATTGAGGCACCAAGAATTGATTTAATTGGATGTGATGCAGTTTTGGATATATTTCATGCAGAGACTGACATTATTTTATTTCTTTCTGACCCTGCACGCTTGAGAGAGGTATTACATTATTTTGCAGGGTCCAGAAGACTTCAGGAGTGGGTGCTCCAACTGAACAGACTTCAACCTCCTGGAAGGACTTCTAAAAGGCATAAAGAAGGAGGAGATGATTTTACTTTAATTCGAAGCACTCCATTCCTTCAATGGATTTTGAACCTAAATCGCCTTCGGCCACCGGAACATTTTTCTGCAAAGTTCAAGTGTGGGGGAGTCCTAATTCTCTCAGCCACACACGTTCCTCCACTACCACGATGGAGGTTACTTTTGGATAGACTCCGCCCACAAGAAATAAAGGGGAGATTGTTCTTTCTTATATTTTCTTTTATTACATGTTTCATTTTTATGCCTTCTAGAATTTTCCTTTAAATTGAGTCCTTGTCAATAAATACATGTTAGTTCTCTTAGATGTTTATTTCTTACATGAGTGGAAATAAATGTATCCCTCTAGGTTATCTCCATAGCATTTTAGAGTCTTTTGAAAATGAATTAAATTTGGTTGTTAAAACTTAGGGTTTGAGCTAATGGATGAATGCTTGGATGCTTGAGTACTACTTGGTTTTAGATTCTTAATTGATGACTTGAGATGAATTATTTTTGCCTTGTGAGAATTAGCCTTATATTTGTGACACACATATGTTATTGTACTTTAGAACTTGCTTAGGTTCTTTCGAAACCATATTTCAATGATCGGATCACATCTATAGAGGCTAATCCATTTGTTTCCCTTTCCAGATCAATTTTTAGCACTAATCATGTCTATTCTATTTGTCTTTCCTTATTCCTAATCTTAACCCCATTTTCTATGGATTTGTTTGCTTGGGATGTTTTCTTGATGTTGCTTTGCCCGAGACGAACAAAGAATTAAGTGTAGGGGAGTGATTAATGAGTTGGTATCAATTTTTATCAAGGATGCACTTCATGTCGGAAAATTTATTTTTTTGCAAATTCCATGTGCCAAGAATGAGCAAAAGAGATGGAGGCAATTGGAGATGGAGCTTCCTTATCATATTTTGAAGATTTAAGCAGGAAATGCAGGAAAAAATCCATGCCATTTCAAAAGAAAATTCTGAGACAAAAATTGAGAAGTAGTCAAGAGATTGAATCCAAAAGCAAGGAATTTAAAGAAGAAGAGATTGTTTCAGTATCACTTGATTTCAATGGGCATAGACATAGTTAGTATCAATCTAAATCTGAATTTTTGGGTGTTGAAAAGCAGTGATGCAGTGCCAAATTAAGTGAAGCAGTTTTGAAGAACAATTCTTCAATGAAAAGCAAAATGACACACAAGCAAAAGCAAAGTTGTGTCATAGAAAAAAAAATCAGTAAAGCTTTGAACTACAGCTGTACCTTGCATTTAGCTACTCTGAAGATTGACCAAAGCTGAAACACACTCTAGAATCTAATTTACTGATCTGGAATGGAAGATGAATTGAATTCTGGATTGAAGCAGGAAATGCAGGAAAAATCTGTGCCATTTAAGAGGAAGAAATGTTGTGCCAAAGAAAAAAAAAATTTTGTGAAGTGTGGTCAGAATTGTTTGGATTGTAGTTTTTCTTTGCTAAGAAGTGTTGGATCGAGAGATGCGATAGAGGGGGGGGGGTGAATGTCGCAAATCGTTCGGATTAAATAAAAAGAGTAAGTGCGCGACGGAAATAGAGACAAAGCAACACAACGCTAACAAGGTCGTTTTACTTGGTTCGGAGCCTGGGTCGACTCCTACTCCAAGGCCCACGGTCGTTGACCGTTTACTTTGGGCAATTCTATAATGCGTAGAATGAGTACAGAAGAGAAATACAAATTGCAATAAGAAAGATTACACTTCTGTATTTACCAACTCCCGGGATAGGCTCGAGTTTCGGTGCAGCGGGAGGTCGACAGCGCTTCGGACTTGAGTCGGGAAGTTCCTGGAGCAGAGCGCGGTCGTCAGAGAGTTTGGATGTGTTGAATGAAAGCTGTGTTCTGAAGAGGAGGGTCGAGGCCCTTTTTATAGTGCCTGGGGGTGCCCTGGTCGACGGGGGCGCCCCCCCCCCCCCACGTGGCAGCAGATCCACACAAGGCGCAGTCAACGACTTATCCCTTGAACCTCGGGATAAGGTCTTGACGGAGGCGCCCTGGACGCTGGGGGCGCCCTGGTTGACTCGGCCAACTCTTATCCGCAGCGCTGAAGTCTCCTGCGTAAGAGTGGCTGGGGGCGGCCTGGGCGCTGGGGGCGCCCGGGACAGCGGGGGCGCCCTGGGTGTGCAGTGCAGACGCGGCAGCAGCTTAACTCTTCAGTTGGTTTGCCATGGGGGCGCCCGGGACAGTGGGGGCGCCCTCAGAATGTACTGTCGAGGTTCTTCTGGTTGTGTTGTGTTTTTGTTCACCTTGGGGGCGCCCGGTACACTCCGGGCGCCCTGGTCAGCGATCGCCTCTTTCCTTTGAGGCATTCTGAGCTGCAGACACACGTTCCTTTGGTCCTGCATCCAGGGTTAGTCCAAAACACAATAAACCAATAACATAATGAATTATACAGCCTTGGCTGTCTTGGTTCTGACTTTGGTCTCCAAAATGGAGCCCTAGGTCGAACCGACGCCTAATGTTCCCTCAAGGGGAACGCGTCCTCACCTACTCCTCTCGGGAGAATTTACCTGGTGCCAACCGGCTCCTCCAGTTGGACTTTTGCCCGGCAGCCCTTCGCCAGGTCTTGAGTACCAAGCAGCCCTTCGCTTGGTGCCTAGCAGCCCTTCGCTAGGTCTTTTCTTCTGGCAGCCCTTTGCCAGTGCCTAGCATTCCTTCGCTAGGGTTTGTCCATTCTGGCACTCCTTCGCCAGAGCCTAGCAGTCCTTCGCTAGGGCTTTTCTTCTGACTGGCATTCCTTTTCCAGTGCCTAGCTTTCCTACGCTAGGGCTTTTCCTGTACACTCAAGAAACTTGTTAGACAACAACTAACCCTTAACTTTTGAACCCTTTTGCCAATATCAAAACACAGGTTTGACTTGGGTGCATTCTGCACCAACAATCTCTCCCTTTTTGATATATGGCAACCTAGTTCAAAAAGTTAAGGAAAAAAAAGTGCTGAAATTGAAATCCTAAGTTAGATTCCCTCCCCCTGGAAGAAATCTCCCCCTAGGTTTTTCAAAAATAGGTGGTGTGAGTTAAGTACTTAGAAGATTTCATGTTTTGATAATAAGTTGGGAAATCTCTAAAGTTTTTTGCTAAGTTTTTTGAAAAGATGTTCTAAGTATGGAAAACTTTGAAAACTTTAGACAAATTTTCAGTTTTAGGAACATTTTACATTTTGGAAAATTTTCAGTTTTGGAAAAATTTCAGACTTAGAAAATTTTCAGTTTGGAAAACTTTCAAGCACTATGTTGAGCTTAAACATAATTTCAAAACACATAGTTCAGAGTTGGAAATTTTTAAAGAGAATTTTAAAACCTTTAAGCTTAACAAAAATTTTAAGCAAAAACATTAAGTTTCAAAATAATTCAGAGTTTAGAAATAAAATTAACTTTGATTCACCAATTTTATTTTTTTTCTGTTCAACTTTTTGAAGAAGACGATGGGAAAAAATTTAAAAAAAAATTTTGTTCCCTGTTTCCTTTCCAACTCTCCCCCTTTGACATATATCAAAAATGCAGAAAAAAATTTTGCAATAATTAAAGCATTTGCTGTACTGAATCAAACTGGAACCTAAGTCTGGTTAAATCTTTAGGGACGTGTCTAACCCAATTAGCTACTTACCAACTATTATAAACAGTAGTTTTCGCTAGGGTTAGTCAAGTTAAGTGCATTGTTCAAGTTAGATTGTCTAAACTTGATACTTAACTTGATTGCTGTTCAGTTTGTATTTAGTGCCCCAACTACTGCAGATGCACTGACTTCAAGCATCTTGAGTTAAGGCAAAGACCTAAGCATCTCAACCCTTTCTAGGTTATCACTCAAAGTACCCTAAGGTGCTTGTGAGATGCTGGCTTCTAGATCTATAGGTGCATGCAATTCTAGGGTTAGAGCCTAGGCTAAGTCCATTTCGAAGAAAACCCTAGTTTTGAAGGGGGTAGTTTTTGAAGTAAAACTAAGTAAAAAAGATTAAAAAAAACTTTTAAAATCAAAGTAAAACATTTTTAACAAAGAAAACATTTTAAAATCAATTAAAACATTTTCAATTAAAGCAGAAGCCAAAAATGATTCTACTCTACTAAGCATAATCCTAACTTAATCAAGTCAGAAATAAACAAGCCAAGCTAAGATAAGCATAAGTCAAACAGAAGTCTAGTACAAGTCAACAGAAGTCAACCCTACTCAGTAGGGATAGTCAAATAGGTACACGTCCAAGTCATCTAGGAAGAGGGACCAGGCTGATCAGGGGAGCCTGGATGCTAGGATCTAAACATGGCCATCATCTCCTGATACTGAGCATTTCTTTCCTCCCTCTCTGCTGCAAACGCGCTCATATACTCGGTATAGTAGCCCTGATGAGTTTCCAGCTGCTCAAGGTGGTAAGCCTCCGATTCCTCCCGGAGGGACTGAACCTGTGTCTCGAGGAGGGATACTCGCTCGTAGAGTGTCGGAGGATCGGGCTGAGCTAACTCTGCTGCTAAGTCGGCAACGTCGACCTCAACCTCCTCGTCGACAATGTCATGTGCGGCTGGTCGGCGTCTCCAAGTCAGAACCCCGGTGCCTGAGACATCTATACCGGCTAAGGAAAAGTTCCTATATCCTATCTCGTCGAAGTCGGTCATCGTGGTAATCTCGCCGTCAGTGATGTTTCGGCCGTGATGGTGGAGGATCGAGGTGATGACGTGGCAGAAGGGGGTGCGGACCCATCCCTGAGTGGACACACTAGAGGCATGTAGGATACAGTGGAAGAGGTGAAGGCCTATATCTATGTCCAGATGGTGGATAAGGGCATAGAGGAGAAAGGTGTGAAAGGGTCTCATGGTGGCTATGTCCCTAGTGGACAGAGGAAGGATGCAACGGACAATCACTCTATAGAGAGCGTAGTCCTGAATCGGGAGTCGGGTGGAGTTGAACTGCCCTCCTGCAGGGTCCATGGCCTCCCTAAAGAAATAGTTGTATAAGGTGTTCAGGTCAATATGAGAGTAGGGGGCATCGAAAGGCAGGTTCCTTGGAGGGTAGCAACAGAAGATGGACTGAGATGGTCGGAGTCCAAGAAATCGGTTCAGTAGGGTAGGAGTGATGCTCAAGGGCATTCCTTGAACGGTAGTGACGAAGCTCAATTGGTCTTGCCTAACTATGTTGTTATAGAATTCTGCACATAAGGTGTTGTTGATCGAATGTGTGCAGAATACGAGTTTATCCAGTTGATAGAAGTTAATTGCGGACATTACGACTGGACAGGATTGGGAAAAGAACTGACGGTTAAGGTAACTCGTCTTAATCGGAACGTAGGTGGTTCGGGCGAATTTGTTACAAAGTTCTAGGTTTGGAAACCTAGGGTCGGGACTGGGCTCGTTACCGGGGTTCGACTGAACTGCTCGGCGTTTTCTAAGTGTTGAAAAAATAAGTAATTAAGGATAAACCTTGGATTATAAGAAGAGACTTAAAGAATATGCAAAAAAAAGAAAGTATGTAATTTAAGAAAAATTAATTGCACAACTATATTTCATACCTTGGAGGCATGGTTGAGGCAAGGGTGGGCTTAGGTTCACTTGATCCACAAGAATGAGGCAAGGGGAAGAAGAAGTGTGAGATGTGGTGTGGGAGGAGAAGGAGACTCGGGTCCCTTTTATAGGGGTTTTATGGGGGGCGCCTGGGAGGTTTCGGGCGCCCTCAACAGGTCAGTTTGCCTAGGGCAGTGAAAAAGGTCTGTGGGGGCGCCCGAGAGGTCACGGGCGCCCTGATCAAGGCTGGTCAACTGCAGATTTTGCTGCTTTGACTGGCGTGGACAACAGTTTGTCGATGGGGGCGCCCGACAAGTCACGGGCGCCCTGGTCAAAGGTAGTTGATTGCAGCCTTTTGGCTGCTTTAATCAGCGTGGGGGACAGAAGCGTATAGGGACGCCCGACGGGTCACGGGCGCCCTTGTCAAGTCGGTCAAATGCAGCTTTTGCTGCTTTGACTGGAGCTGGTACGTTGTCAGTGTTGTCGGGGGCACCCGACAAGTTACGGGCGCCCTCATGGACTGCTTTCAGCAACCTTTGACCTTGTGCAGTTGGGGGCGCCCGGGATGGTCAGGGCGCCCTAGGTAGCAGCCTTTTGACTGTTTTGACCAGGTTTGACTTCGTTTGACTATGTTTGACCATGTTTGACTATGTTAATCATAGTTTGACTATGTTAACCACAGTTTGACCATGATTATGAAAGCACATGTAAGGTGGTTTAATTTGAGCTTAATTTTCCTGTCTCACTGAATCTAGGGTTTTCAAACACGTTAACCTTAAGGTTTTTGTGAGACAGGTTTGAGGGTAAAAATTTTAAAAAGGAGTTTTAATTTACTTTGAAAAGTTATTTACTTTTGAAAACAGATTTTTAAACAAATAAGTTTAGAAATTTTGAAAAATAGATTAAGTGATTTTTGAAAAAGAAATAAGTTTAAGAAGTAGAAATTTTGAAAACAGATTAAGAGTTTTTCGAAAAAGAGATAGGTTTTAAGAAATAGAAATTTTGAAAACAGATTAGAATCTATAATTATTTGAAATTTGAGTTAGATTCGAATTTGACAAAAGATAATTTGAATTTGAATTTCAGAGATTGGCTTCCAGGTCTTGGCGAGGCACTAGGCCTTCTTTGGCCGTAGCCTTATGGGATCTTCCACCCTTTCCTTGACAAAGCCTTTTAATGAAATTTCATTTTCAAATTAACTTAGGTCATTTTCTGGTCTAACTAGCTTGGGTCTTGGATCGGTAGCTTCGGCTGGTTTCACCAGTCTAAACAGACCAAGTGGACTTGATCTTATTAGAGTTGGTTTCCCCAACGTACTATCATCTCACCTCCTCCCAATACTATGTTTTCAAATATCAAGTAATTTAGTCCTTAAGTCTAACTATTCCTAATTCTAAGCATGACAGATTGCAGAAAATTAAATAAACAAGCAATCAAGCAAAAAAATTATCTAATCATAAAAATTGTTTTGATTTTGGCTCCCCCTGGACTAAAGCCTCTGTATGGGTTAGGCAAGATGTGAATCTTGTCCTTGGGGATCCAAAATTGATTTGAACCAGTTTGTTTAGTCAGGCACAGTTTTGGCACCCATGCCTGAACCTTAGGTCTTGACTGGTTCAGTACAGCAAAGTAAGATCTTTGCCGAGATTTGGTTCTATAGCCAAGTCCGGATCGGTTTAGAACAGACTTCTGTTTTCCAAGAATCATATCAAGGTTCTTGGAACCAGAAGTGAATCGTTCTAAAGCTGTTCTTAAGTCCTTAACTTGAGTTTTTAGGGAGGAATTCTCTGATTCAAGTTTTTCAACTTGATCAGGGGTTCCTTCCTGAAGTTTCTCGGTTAAGGCCTTAGACTCAACTTCCTCTTTCAGGAATTTTACTTCCTGTCGGAGGGACTCGATTCGGAGTTTGGCTTTCGCCAAATCTCGGGATAGATAGGAAATAAGCGAATTCAATTGCAATTTTGAAAAACCCGTTACCCTTATTTCGCCGTTGTCGGAGAAGGTCAGCTTGCCGTCGTCCTGGTCCGAGTCTGAGTCAGTCTCGATTTGATCCGAAGCGGTCAGGGCTAGAAGATTGGACTGGGGTGCTTCTTCTTCTCCTTCTGAGGAAGACTCGTCCCAGGTTGCTTGGAGTGCCTTCTTCTTTCTGGTCTTTTTGGACTCCTTTAGGCTTGGACATTCAGTCTTGTAGTGGCCCTTCTTCTTGCATTCGTAGAAGGTTACGTTAGGCTTGTGTTTGTCAGTTACCGGTTCATCTTGTCCATCCTTTCTTCGGCTTGTTCTCTGTGTGTTGGTTTGGTTCTTCAACTTTTTGTAGTAGCTTTGAGCTAGCCGGACCAGTTCAGATTGATCTTCTTCTTGATCTTCTGTTTCTGAATCTGAGGTAGATTCGGGTTCAACTTGAGTTTGCTTCTTGGTCGTCTTTCATGTTTTCCCTGCAAAGAAAGCTATACTTTTCTCGACCAAATTGCAGTTAGTCTGTTCATGCAGTTCAAGTTCAGAAAATAACTCATCTAACTTAATTTTTGAAAGATCCCTAGAGACCTTGTATGCATCTACCATAGATGCCCACAAGGTGGTCCTAGGGAACGCGTTTAGGGCATACCTTATAAGATCACGATTTTGAACCTGGTGACCTATTGCGTGAAGACCGTTCATCAATTCCTGGATTCTGGCATGGAGCTGAGCTGCTGTCTCGTTATCTGCCATTCTGATGGTGAAGAGCTTGTTCAGTAGCAGATCCCGTTTGCTGATCCTCGTATCTGAAGTTCCTTCGTGGAGCTCGATCAGTTTACCCCATAGCTCCTTGGCACTGTTGAATGGGCCTACGCGGTTCAGCTCCTCATTTGTCAGTCCACATTGAAGGGTCTGAGTTGCTTTGGTGTCAGCTTCAATCTTGCGTTTAAGGGCAGTGTCCCACTCTGAGTAGTTTTGTGGTACGTCTTCAACATTTATGGGAATCATCAGTCCAGACTGGATGATTATCCACATATCCACCTGAGTTTTCAGGTGGACCTCCATTCGACTTTTCCAGTAAGCAAAGTCTTCTCCACTGAAAAGTGGAGGTCTGGCGGTGCTAAAGCCTTCTTGGATGGCCATTTGTTAACTGAAATAGCAAACAAAAAAAACAAAAATATTCCAAGACTTGGTCTTGGATTAGTAGTGCGGGAAGGATTAGTAGTGCGGGAAGAGTAAATAAAAACAAATTTCAAGGGGTGTTGCACCAACCTTGAAAATAAAACTCGAACGAAAAATATTAAAAAAAAATTGAGAGAGAAAACGAAAGAAATCCGAAAAATTTTCAAACTGGTGGTTGCACCAAGTTTGAATTCCCCACTCTGATACCACTTGTTGGATCGAGAGATGCGATAGAGGGGGGGTGAATGTCGCAAATCGTTCGGATTAAATAAAAAGAGTAAGTGCGCGGCGGAAATAGAGACAAAGCAACACAATGCTAACAAGGTCGTTTTACTTGGTTCGGAGCCTGGGTCGACTCCTACTCCAAGGCCCACGGTCGTTGACCGTTTACTTTGGGCAATTCTATAATGCGTAGAATGAGTACAGAAGAGAAATACAAATTGCAATAAGAAAGATTACACTTCTGTATTTACCAACTCCCGGGATAGGCTCGAGTTTCGGTGCAGCGGGAGGTCGACGGCGCTTCGAACTTGAGTCGGGAAGTTCCTGGAGCAGAGCGCGGTCGTCAGAGAGTTTGGATGTGTTGAATGAAAGCTGTGTTCTGAAGAGGAGGGTCGAGGCCCTTTTTATAGTGCCTGGGGGCGCCCTGGTCAACGGGGGCGCCCCCCCCACGTGGCAGCAGATCCACACAAGGCGCAGTCAATGACTTATCCCTTGAACCTCGGGATAATGTCTTGACGGAGGCGCCCTGGACGCTGGGGGCGCCCTGGTTGACTCGGCCAACTCTTATCCGCAGCGCTAAAGTCTCCTGCGTAAGAGTGGCTGGGGGCGCCCTGGGCGCTGGGGGCGCCCGGGACAGCGGGGGCGCCCTGGGTGCGCAGTGCAGACGTGGCAGCAGCTTAACTCTTCAGTTGGTTTGCCATGGGGGCGCCCGGGACAGCGGGGGCGCCCTCAGAATGTACTGTCGAGGTTCTTCTGGTTGTGTTGTGTTTTTGTTCACCTTGGGGGCGCCCGGTACACTCCGGGCGCCCTAGTCAGCGATCGCCTATTTCCTTTGAGGCATTCTGAGCTACAGACACACGTTCCTTTGGTCCTGCATCCAAGGTTAGTCCAAAACACAATAAACCAATAACATAGTGAATTATACAGCCTTGGCTGTCTTGGTTCTGACTTTTGTCTCCAAAATGGAGCCCTAGGTCGAACCGACGCCTAATGTTCCCTCAAGGGGAACGCGTCCTCACCTACTCCTCTCGGGAGAATTTACCTGGTGCCAACCGGCTCCTCCAGTTGGACTTTTGCCCGGCAGCCCTTCGCCAGGTCTTGAGTACCAAGCAGCCCTTCGCTTGGTGCCTAGCAGCCCTTCGCTAGGTCTTTTCTTCTGGCAGCCCTTTGCCAGTGCTTAGCATTCCTTCGCTAGGGTTTGTCCATTCTAGCAGTCCTTCGCCAGAGCCTAGCAGTCGTTCGCTAGGGCTTTTCTTCTAGCTGGCATTCCTTTGCCAGTGCCTAGCATTCCTTCGCTAGGGCTTTTCCTGTACACTCATGAAACTTGTTAGACAACAACTAACCCTTAACTTTTGAACCCTTTTGCCAATATCAAAACACAGGTTTGACTTTGGTGCATTCTGCACCAACAAGAAGCTGTTCGGCCACTCAGTTGGAAGGCTGAACTGCAGCTATGCGGAATCAGGAAGTCTGAGTTGAGGTTGAGTGAAGATTGATCAAAAGCTGAAAAAAAAAATCTGAAATCAGCAACACCTTTTTGTGCAGTTTGTATCAAGATGAGCTGAATTTGAGTTTTTGATGCTATAAATCAAGGCAGTAGGTAAAGGAATGTATCTGAAATTGTTAGGCACCTCCACTGTTGATCAAAGTAGAAAGAAATGTAGTTGATTGGATATTTTCATATCAAGAACAGAAAAAGAAAGAAGGATGCACTGGGCTGAATTTGAAACAGCTGGGATCAACCTTTCCATCTCTATTTGATGCTAACTGCCAACCAGAAAAATGCTGGAGTTTGCAAGGTCTGAGATTGAAGCCATGGATGCTAGAATCTGATGCAGGAAAATGCAAGAAAAATTCGAAATAATTGCTGATCAGAATAGAAAGTGAAGAGGCTGAAATTGAACTAGTTGAGCAGAATTTTGAGTGGAATTCTTTAAGTGCTCAACTACTTCTAGATGCCAACTGATATGGAGAAATTAGAGTTTTGCAAGATCTGAAAGGCTCCATTAGAAGATTAAGAGCAGGAAACAAAAAGAGAAGAAAAACAGTTTGAAAAAAAAAAGAGAGAAAAGAGCAAAAACAAAGATGGCACACAATTGAAAACTTGGCACTATAAAATCATGGAATGTTTTTCTCATCCGGATTTAAGTTTATTTCAGTTCATTTCTGACCTTGCTAGAGAGAAAGGAAAAGAGGAAAAATCAGGAAAGAATATGGAGAAAGAAATTTGGCACGCAAGGTGGAAATTGGCACATTGAGATCAATAGGGTTTTATTCATCCAAATCAAAGCCATTGTTCAAGATTAACTCCACTACATTTTTGATATCACTAGAGGACTGACGAGAGGGGCAAGGCACATTGGAAACATACTTGAGCACTCAAGTCTTCCACTTCATTAGTTTTTCCATTTCCTTGATTTTTATTCCATTTCTTATCATTTCTATGTCTTTGATTTATTTTTGTAGATGTTGATCCTAATCATGAATAATGGTGGAGATTAGATAATAAGCAAGCCTATGGTAGTGCAAGAAGCATGTGTGTTTGAGTGAGCTCCACTTCCATCATCAACATAGAACTTAAGGAGAGAGCCACAAAAGATTTTCCTTGAAAGGCTAGTGATTTAAATTCATCTCAATGAATCATGATGGATGAAAATGCTAAGTTATGATTTAAGGACAAGATACTAATCCATAGAGCTTAGATTTATGAGAATTGACAACCTTAGGTAATTTCTTTTCATTTGCTTCTAATTATGCTTAAGAAAGCCTAAGGGATACTTACTTAGTAATTTCGCGAGACGCTCAAGGTTAAGTGTGGGGGAGTTGATAAGTACCATTTTGTTGATTATTTTAATTGCTAAAATCCATGTTTGACCTATGTTTTTATTGCTTAATTGTGAAATTGCCCTAGGTTTTAGAACTTACTCTTATTTTGGACTTAATTGCAAATTTTCATTAAATTGGGTTATTTGGCCACTAAATTTTGGATCTATTTTTGTAGGCATGAAAGGTTCATGGACCTAGGGCATACTGGGTCAAACGTGAGTCGGAAGTGGAACCGGATCGAATTATCAAGCTTACGATTAATCCGGGCCGTCCGATTCAAAAGCGGCTAGATCTGAGCCATCCGGGACCATCTGAAGCAATCCGAGCTAGGGTTAGAGTTGATCAAGCACTCTGATCAAGATCTGAAGGTTTCATCCCAATCAGAGCTAAATCAACCATTGGATCAAGCTCGGAGGGTTCTAGATCGTCCATTCAAAGATTAGGATGATCTGGACCATCCGTTGCAAATCTAGAGGATCCGAGCTACCACAAGGCAGATCCTGACCCTTGATCAACATCCTCAAAGTTTGGCTCAAATCAGAGCAACATCAGCCGTTGGATTTCCTTCGATCAATCTGGGCCGTCCATTGATAAGTATTTAATCTAACTTCACCCAGCCTTCCTTCCTCATCGCGTCTCCGCCGCACAGTAGCTTCTTCATCATTCTTCTTCGTTTCTTTTGGAATTTTCTTAGTTTTGAAGGCGTGACCCCTCAACTTCAACCCTAGATCATCATCTGGATCATTGGAAATAGCTTCGGTGGAGAATTCAGCTCAAGTTTCATCCGGACAGAGCTTGTTTGAGGGTTTCGACATTCTCTGTGGTCCGGGAGCTTAAATCTCAGTTACAATCAATTTCAGACCACCTGAGCCACTTGTAAGGGTTCTCAGGTGAGCTCAGGTCGTCTCCAAATCATCATCGCAGCTCAACAAACCGAGATTGAAGAGTTCGAATCGGATTTTCCCAACTGATGCAGTTTGAGCAGATTCGACCAACTGAGCTATTTTCCAATTGATTTGCTGAGCTTAGGGGTTCGAGGCCAGCTCTTGCTTGACGACCAAGAAGATTTTGAGCTTGGGAAGGGTTGAGGAGTAGTTTAGCTAGTTAATTACATGTTTCTAGCTGTAATTTCGATTCTGAATTCTGTTCTATTACTGTCTTCGTATCAGCCACTTCAGTTTCAATATCTGAATAGTTCTTGCTTTAATTAGAGTTTTAATTCAGAGCTTTTATTAGCTAGCTTGTTTGTGTAATGAACAAGTGTGTTTAGATCAGTTTGTTTTGCTGAAATTCATTTCTGAATTTAGTTTTAAGCTGCGTATCAGTTTTTGGATGTTTCCACCTTGCGTATCAGCCATTTTACTATAACTTTTCTTTTAGTTTCTGCCTTCTTCAGTTTATTCCACATTAGTGTGTTCACTAGGTTGATCTAAGTTTGTTACATTTGTAGCTTCAATTTTGAGTTTTATTCAGCTCAAAATTTCTGCACACAGTCCACTTCATCACGTATCAGCCCCATTCATGCACATTTCAGCTTAGTTATGAACTCTTCAGATTATTTCGAATTCAATGAGTTTTTGGTCTTAATATCTGAGATTAAAGACAACAATTGGTTAGCTAATGAGTTTGATCAGCATTGAATTTCAATTCCGCAGCTTTGTTCAGTCTTTCCCTGTTATGTATCAAGTCTTCATGCGCATCAGTTTACTTCCAGCAATGGTTAGCTTGCTGTTTCTGAAATTTGTGGAACTTAAGCAATAGCTTTATTTAAGCTTCTTTGAATTCTAGTATGAGTTTGAATTCGGCTTGCATCTGTTGCTTGTGCATCCAAAACATTTCTGAAATTCTGCATCAGATCATGCAATTCTGCACTCATGTGCTACTTCGGATTTGTGCTGCATTCATGGATAGTTTCTGCAGAATTAGGAAATGTTTCTAAGCTTACTAGTAAATTTCATAGCATCAATTCCTTGTATCAATGAATTGTTACTGAATTCATATTGCTGCATTCGAAATTTCTACATCAAAAATCTGTTTACCCAATTCTGCAACCTGGCTGTGCCGTTTCTGCTGATTCATCCATTTTTGCACATCAGATGTGGAGCTGAGTTGTTGTTTCCCATCAAGTTTCTTGTGAAATTCAGCTTTTGATCGCTTGCTTCAGCTTCATTTGCCTTACATCAGCCAATAGTTTCCCATTTAGCATCAATTTCATGCTCCTGGATCAGTCACTGCAATTTCTGCAGTAACCTGCTGAAGTTTATCTGTCCTTGTTGCGTTTCTGCATCAATGCATTTCTGCATCCCAGTTTCAAATCTGTACCCAATTCATTACTGCAATTTTTAGTTGTAGATGCTAAAGTTTGTATCAAAAAAACTTGGAAATTGAATTCCATTGCATTTGAAATTAGTTGCTTGCTTGAGTTGCATCTAAGTGGAGTTTGAATTGCCAATTCAGTCCATTAGTTGGAGTTATACCTGCACGTTTGATTTCTGCATTGGAGTTATATTTCTCATTCATTTGTTCAATTTCAATTGCTTCACGTTTGTTGTTTGTTGGATTTTGCTTTAAAACCAGAATTGTTTCCCAAAATTGGTTACTTAGATTTTTCCATTGATTGAGTTGCTTATTACCATCATTTTGTGTGGCTTATTAGCTAAGTCCTCTATTTTCATTGCATTTCCATTTCTAATTGAAACCCAATCACTTTTGAAACCCAAATTCACAAACGACACATAAACCAAGCTCGAATCAAATTATATCAACTAGCTCCGAGAAAAATACGACCTGTGGCCCTTGACTACGTTTTCATTCTTTGATTGCAAAAAGGGTTTCCAGCATCTTTTATTAATTCTAAATTTTGACGGATCCACACATTTCGTGACAACTTTAATTAAGCTAAATCGGGTCCGTTTGTCCACAGACCGATCAGAGAGCTCAGAGATTTCTCTCCAAGCCTACTGATCGTGTCCTGATCGATCATCCGACCGATCAGGATCTCTCCTGATCGATCACCAGACCGATCAGGAACTGGTCAGTCCGATCAGGCGATAGCCTGATTGGTCTGGGCGCTATCAGATCGAACGGTGATCTGTTCAAACGCATTAAATTGCGGTTGGTGGACCGATCCACCAACCAAGTAACTTCCCGAAACCCTTTACTTCCGAACCCTAGCGCCGAAAACCCTCTCTTGCACGACCCTGTGGGTGTTCTTCTTCCTCGCGTGAGCGTGAGTGTGAAGTGTTCTTGGAGTTCTGTGCGCGTCCCTCTCTCGCCGAAACACTCTGCTCGCCGAGAGCACCCTTCCACGCAAGCTTTCTGTTGTCGATCTCCAAGAACTACTCCAATGGCACCAAAGTAAGTTTTTGCTTTGGTTTTTCATTCAAATCAGTCTATAATGCTTGTTTGTGAAGCTAATCATGTTTTGGTTCTTGTTCTTGCTGTGGTGTCTTGGCCTTTTTGTCTTTGCCGTGACCCTCTTTCTCACCGTATGATCAAAATTTCCTTTTGATTTAATGATTGGGTGTCATCTTATATGATCAATTCCTTGTCGTGTGATCACTTCCTTGATTAAATCATGTGTATGACCAATTCAACCCCTTTAGAAAGTCTTCTAAGGGCAAGGAGATTGGGGACGACAGCTCTAAGGGGAAAACCCCTGCTGCATCTGGGCCTTCCAAACGGCCACAACCCTCTTCTAGCTCCCGATTTCCAAATGCGGCCTGTGAACAGGCCTTCCAAGCACGGACCTTCAAACTATTACCCTGCCGTTCAATAGATGTCCCCTTCTTAACTGAATATTGTCCATCAGTCATGGAGATTGTCCGTCACTACAATCTTGGTTTCCTTCTGTCTCTCGAAAGGACCATCAATTATGACCTAGTGTCAGAATTCTACAACAATCTCCAACAAGGTCCTCAAGGGAGTTTCGAGTTCACTACTCGGGTCGGGAAGATGAACCTCGATTTTTCATATGAAATTTTAGCCGAGTTTCTGGGTGGTCGACAATCACCAAACATGTATTCACTTTATCCCGAGCTCCCTAATCCCCTGCTAGCACCCTTTGCAGATGTTGCCCCTGATTCCATTCATCAGTATTTCTTTGGTTATCCGCGTCCAGACGGTCTTGATGAGCTTGGCCCTAACATTCCTACCTTTGCTGCACTGCGTCTGTCTCCCACTAGCTACATATTATTCAAGATCATCACGAATTGTATCCTTCCAATCACCTCTAAACCCTTAGCTGAGATCCGACACTATCACTGGTTGATGCTCTACGGCATGCACAGCCGTTTGGATTTCGATATCATGGAGAGCATCTTCCAGTCCATCTTATCTTATCGAGAGTCCAGCTGCCGCACTGTCTACATGCCTTTTGGTCACGTCATCACCGACTGGCTCATATCAGTTGGTGTTGATGTTACCAAGGGCCGGACGATGCCTATGGTACGACAGGATTGCAGACTTGGCCGACGAGCTTTCTCCAAGTCTGGCATCATTGTTCGGGGGCCCGATCGGATGTTGATCTGGAAAGATGGTAGGGTACTTGGGGAGTTACCACGGGGAGGTCCACAGGGTCAAGCGCCAGCCGCTGCTGCTGCTGATGATGACTATGACGAGCCGGATCCGAATCTCCGATGGCAGATTTCAGAGCTCGACAGGACTCTGCAGGAGGACTTACATTTGAGGGAGACCTGGCGCGAGGAGGTTTGGTCGGACTTCCATCTCTTTGATCGTCGACTGACCATGGTTGAGTCCGTAGTCACGGAATCTTGCACCCTTCAGCGCACGTGGTATGAGGAGTGGCGTCGACACACCTTTCCAGAAGGGACATCGTCCTTCAGTGCTGCACCACGATCAGGGGTTGCTGATGATGCCGTTATGGATGACCCGATGCAGCATGACCCTCCGACTGATGTTTGATTGTTTTCTAGCTGATCTCCATTATTTGACGATGTGCTCTGTGTGACTGTTGGGCTATGTATGCCCCTTGACTTATTTTGTGTGGCCTAGTGCCACATGTCTTTGGATTTCGATGTTTGTGACTTGCATCGTACTCTTTCTTAGTTTGTTTTATGACCTGATCTTTATGACTTGATGCATGTTCTATTCCTTGATGATATGCCTCTTGTTGATGCCATGCTATATTATCTGCGTTTTTGATTTATAGCTATGTTCATGCTGATGATGTCATTCTCATATGATACATATGCCTATTTTGCCATGCCTATATCTTTTTACCATATGTGATCATATGCTTATCAATTTTCAATAAAATCATTATTGTTTTGGGATACCCCTAGGGTTGAGGGAGAGTAAGGTTGAACTTAACAACTCGTCTAGACCCTTTTCGTGTTCGTCAAAGGGGGAGAGTGTGGTTGGTTAAGTATAGGATGCTCATGTTGTAGGGGGAGGATCTGGATTCCCCTATGATTCTAAAGTTGAGAAATATTGATTGAAATCCCTAAACTTAAAATCGGATTATCAAAAAACAAAAATGGGGAGATTGTTGATGCAGTCTTGCCCTTATTGTTGTTTTGGTGTTGACATCGATTTTAGTTTAGGTGGATGATCATTGATTATGATTAAGTCCTGATCGGGGATCAGGCATGACATGGATTATGATTAAGTCCTGATCGGGGATCAGGCATAGTATGGAAAATCCTAGTCTGGAGGGCTAGGTGTTGGAAAATCCTAACCTGGAGGGTTAGGTGTGAAAAATCCTAGCTTGGAGGGCTAGGTGTTGGGAAAGTCCTAATTTGGAAGGGTTGGGTGAAAAGTCCTAGCTTGGAGGGCTAGGTGAAAAGTCCTAACTTGGAGGGTTAGGTGCAAATTCCCATCCTGGAGAATTAGGTGAAAAGTCCTGGCTTGGAGGGTCAGGTGCCAAGCTTGGAGGGCTAGGTTGGTTGATGTTCTAACTCGGAAGGGTTGGGTGAAAACTCCTAGCTGGAGGGCTAGGTGAAAAGTCCTAGCTTGGAGGGCTAGGTGAAAAGTCCTAACTTGGAGGATTAGGTGCAAATTCCCAACTTGGAGAGTTAGATGGAAAAATCCTTAGCTTGGAGGGCTAAGGTAGATGAATTCCTAGCTTGGAGGGCTAGGGTTGAGTCTCTGGATCGGTCTGGTGACCGATCAGGGACATTGGCACGCTGCTCCTTAGTGGATCGGTCTGGTGATCGATCCAGCTATGTCTGATCGGACTGGTGACCGATTAGGGAGCGCACAGTGAGATTGGGAATCTACTGTGTGGCTCCTGATCGGACCGGTGACCGATCAGGGAGCAGGCTGCTTCCTTGCTGCCTTGCTCCTGATCGATCTGGTGACCGATCAGGGTGCAGACGGTGAGTGAGTTCCCTTGCTAATCAAAGTCCTGGATCAGTCCGGTGACCGATCAGGGATCTTGGATCTGATTAAAAAATCACTGTTTATCTGCCCTGATCGGTCTGGGTGACCGATCAGGATTCATTCTGATCGGTCTGGTGACCGATCAGGCGTGTATAGCTGCGAGAGCTGGGAATCCCAGCGAAGCAGTGGATCAGTCTGGTGACCGACCCACACACCCTGGATCGGTCCGGTGACCGATCACTTTAATTCAAATTCCACTATCAGACGTGGTAAGAGCGTCTGATCGTATCAGATTTGCTGATGTTTGCTTTTGATATTTGATTTACTGTATGATTTGCTGCTCTAACAGTCTGATTAAGCTGCAGGTGATAGGGGAGGATTCAAACACTCAAGGAGAGGTCAACGGAGGCTTTCCTTGGAGCAGGTTTGTCCGATTCTCCATTTCAGGTTGCAACGCCCGAGCTGCAGACTGGAGCCGAGACTGGGGCTTGGCTGAGGGGATCTCAGGAAGACCAGAGAGGGCTCAGTGGTAGCTGGCGTTGGCAGCAAGGTAGCTGGAGGCTACGGAGGATACTGTCACCTGATGCTGAGTGGAGAAAGAAAAGGGCGGAAATTGGCTTCGTGGAAGCAGAATTCTGGAACTTGTGTTCTTGCCGCCCCTAGTGTTCTCCACAATCTGCTTGCTGCGTTCTTATCACCTTGAGCAAGTGATCGCGAAGCAACCAGTCTTTACTTGAGCGCTTGAAGGAGAGAACAAGTAGCTTGGAGTCCGACAGTGGGAAGACACGAAGAAGAGTTCTTGCGTGAGATCGCCACTGGGTGGAGCTCAGGGAAGCTAGCTGTGTACTTATCCTGGCTAAGTGTTTGAGTAAGATCTTTATCGTAGTTTCTTTGTGCTTAAACTTTATCCTGATTGAAACGCTGTGGAGAGGTTTCTCCACCGAGAAGGAGGTTGCATTATATCCGGTGAAACCGGGGCTTGATCTGCCGATGATCAAGGGATCGCCCACCTTAAGGGCACGCCAAGGAGTAGGGGCAAGTTATCCCCGAACCTTGTAAACCCTCTTGTTAGCGTTCTTGGCAGTTGCTTTTGTTTGATCTCATTTCGATTTTAGCCTACTGCACTTCCAGTTTCTTTTGTTTCTTCCGCTGCTGTGCTACTGATAAGTTAAGTGCAGGAAAATTGTTAATCTCAAGTGAAAAGTGTTTGGCTATATTCACCCCCCCTCCTCTAGCCATCTCGTTTCCAACAAGTGGTATCAGAGCTTGGGGCTCTGTTTATGGCTTAACATCCAAGAGTTATCAATAAGATGGCTTTGAGAGAAGGCTTCTCCACCACCCGACCTCCATTCATTGATGGCGCCGACTTTCAGTATTGGAGATCAAAGATGGAATACTATCTGAAGATGGATATCCACACTTGGTTCGCAGTGAAGGAGGGATTCATTCCTCCTAAGGATGAAGAAGGCAAAGAGCTGGAGTCTTGGCGGTGGACTGCCGAACAAACTCGGAAGAGTGAAGCCGACGCGAAGGCGGTTGTCACTCTACAATGTGGCATGAACAAAGATCAGCTCATCAAGGTTGGTCCTTTCACAACTGCAAAGGACTTGTGGAACAAACTCATTGAGCTTCACGAGGGCACCCGGGACTCAAGGATTGCCAAGAGGGATTTGTTCCTCAATCAACTCCAAAACCTCTCCATGAAGGAGAATGAGTCGGTAAGTGAGCTTCATAGTCGTTTCATGGAAGTCCTCAATGGGCTTCATTCAATTGATGAAAAGGTTGAGAACCGCGACCTTGTGAGGTACGTGTTGAAGGCATTTCCAAGGAATGCTTTGTGGTCATCCATAGTAGATGCCTACAAAGTATCCAAGGATTTATCTATTGTAAAATTAGATGATTTATTTTGTGAGATGGAATTGCATGAAATGGCTAACAAAGGCCCCAAGGAGAAGGGGATTGCCTTAGTTGCAGGGGACCGAACCAACAAGAAGAAGAAGGAGAAGAAGAAGGAGAAGGAGGTCTCATCATCTTCATCTTCTTCCGAATCCGAATCCAATTCCGAGGAAGATGGTAGCAGCTCCTCTTCATCCGAAATGGCCAACTTTGTGAGGAGGATGATGCGAAGAGACCGACGTTTCAAAAGTAGAGGTAACACTAGTAAATCCAAACATGATAAGAATAATGTATCTTGCGGGAAGGAAGGAATAATGTATCTTGCACCTAGGGACATGCCTTTTAGGCGCCAGGAGATGCTTTACCTGCGGGAAGGAAGGACACATGACCAGAGAGTGTCCTACTGCAACCAAAGCACCTCAGCCGCAGTATGTTTAGTACAAAGGTGCTCCTCCCCAGCTACACCTGATGCAGGCAGCTATAGATGGTACTCAAATATGCCAGGGGAGATTAGAGGCCCCGCCTGCTACGACAAACGCCAGGGTTTTCTCTCTTACGAAAGAAGACGTGGCGACTGCCTCTACCATTGTCACAGGTCAGATATTTATTTACAGTCAGTATGCTACTGTTTTATTTGACACTGGGGCAACACATTCGTTTATCTCTATGCAATATGCCAAAAGAAAGGATATGTCACTGCAAGATTTAGACTGTAAATTTCTGACAACAATGCCCTCGGGTGAGGTGATGCCCTCTACCCAAATGCTACGTGCCGCACCAATCAGAATCGTAGATAGGGAACTCTACTGCGATCTGATAGTGCTTGATATGTCAGATTATGATGTGATATTGGGCATGGATTTCTTGAACAAATATGGCGCCTCTATTGAGTGCCATAAACGAAGGGTTATCTTCCGACCTGAGGCAGAAATTCTATTCGAATTTATCGGAGAGCCAAAGAAGAGGACAAACAAATTCTTATCGGCTCTGAAAGCAAGGAAGATGTTAGAAAAGGGATGCTCTGGATTTCTAGCTCACGTGGTTGATACCAGTCCTACAGAGGGCCCGAAGCTAGAAGACGTCAAAGTCGTATGTAATTACCCAAAGGTATTTCCCGATGACTTACCAGGGTTAGCACCTGAAAGAGATATAGAATTTGCAATTGAGTTGGTTCCTGGTACTAACCCCATTTCTAAGGCAGCATACCGTATGGCGCCGACGGAATTAAAAGAATTACAGGGACAGTTACAGGAGCTGCTTGACAAGGGACTCATCCGCCCTAGTCATTCTCCTTGGGGAGCTCCCGTACTGTTCATGAAAAAGAAGGATGGGTCGATGCGAATGTGTATCGACTATCGGGCGCTGAACAACGTGACTATCAAGAACATGTACCCTCTACCCAGGATAGATGACCTGTTCGATCAACTGAAGGGAGCCACGATTTTCTCTAAAATTGACCTGAGATCGGGTTATCACCAAGTCAGGGTGAAAAAGGACGATATACCGAAGACGGCTTTTTGAACCAGATACGGACATTATGAGTTCATAGTTATGCCATTTGTAGTTACCAATGCTCCAGCTATGTTTATGGACTTGATGAATCGGGTATTCTCGGCATTTCTCGACAGATTTGTGATCGTCTTTATCGACGATATCCTTATATATTCGAGAACTCCCGAAGAACATGCTGATCACCTGAGTATAGTACTATAGATTCTTCAGAAGGAACAACTGTATGCTAAATTTTCCAAATGTGAGTTCTGGCTCGATCAAGTATCATTCTTGGGACATGTTATCTCCAAGGAAGGAGTAATGGTGGACCCAATGAAAATCGAAGCTGTGAGTAACTGGACCAGACCCAAGAATGCCAGCGAAATCAGAAGTTTCCTCGGGCTAGCAGGCTATTCCAGAAAATTCGTAGAGAACTTCTCTCGGATTGCAGCCCCTATGACAGCCCTTACAAAGAAAGACATGAAATATGTATGGACCGATGAATGTGAGAAGAGCTTTACTGAACTGAAAAAGAGGCTGACTAGCGCCCCAATATTGACTCTTCCAGAGAGCGATATGGGTTTCGATATGTACATCGACACATCCAAACTTGGACTCGGAGCTGTGCTTATGCAAAATGGGAAGGTAATTGCCTATGCCTCTAGGCAACTGAAGGAACATGAAAGAAACTACCCTACCCATGACTTATAGTTAGCAACGATGGTCTTTGCACTGAAAATATCGAAGCACTATCTATATGGAACTCAGTGTAAAGTTTATACAGACCACCAGAGTCTGCGGTATTTCTTCACCCAGAAAGATCTGAATATGAGACAGCTAAGATGGCTCGAATTGGTCAAGGATTATGACTGTGAGATCCTGTACCATCCGGGAAAAGCCAACAAGGTAGTCGATGCTCTCAGTAGTAAATCATTTGCTGCTTTGATATCTTTATCAGCTTTTTCACAACCCTTAGGGGAAGAAATTATGAATTACGTGATTGAAATCATATCAGAATAGTTATCCACCCTGATGATTGCGCCGACATTATTCGACGATATTCTGGAAAAACAGAATCATGATCCGAATCTTCAGAGAATCAGGCAAGAGGTTCTCGAAGGCAAGGACGATAGATTTCGAATTTCAGACAGCGGAGTCTTATATCTTCGGGATCGATTATGTGTTCCCGACGACTCCGACTTACGGACAAGAATCCTCGAGGAAGCTCATGGAACACCTTATGCGATGCATCCTGGGTCTACCAAGATGTATCAAGATCTGAAGGGCAAGTTTTGGTGGTCCGGTATGAAGCGAGATGTAGCCCACTATATCAGTATGTGTTTGACCTGCCAGAGGGTCAAAGCAGAAACCAGAGGCCTGGAGGAGTTCTGCAACCTCTATCGATTCCCGAGTGGAAGTGGGAAGACATCTCTATGGATTTCATCTCTGGGCTGCCTTGAACGACGAATGGATATGATGGTATATGGGTTATTGTGGACAGACTCACCAAGTCTGCCCATTTTCTGGCTATTAGGATGACCCACTCAGTAGAGCAGCTGGCTCAACTGTACGTCAAGGAAATTATCCGACTGCACGGGGTTCCCAAGACCATTATCTCGGATAGGGATGGTCGATTTACTTCAGATTTTTGGGGACACGTACAGAAGGCTCTCGGCACGAAGCTGAAATTTAGTACGGCCTTTCACCCCCAGACTGACGGGCAGACTGAAAGAGTGAATCAGATATTAGAGGACATGTTATGAGCTTGTGCCTTGGACTTCAAGGGAAGCTGGTGTCGATACCTGAGCCTGGCAGAGTTTGCTTATAACAACAGTTATCAGGCTACTATCGGGATGACACCGTACGAAGCACTATACGGAAGGAAATGCAGATCTCCTTTATGCTGGCTTGAGAGTGGTGAAAAGAAGGAGATGGGTCTCCAGACTGATATTATAGATGAATCCACTCAGGCTATAAAGAATATCCGCCAGAGGATAGAGACTGCTCAGAGTCGGCAGAAAAGCTACGCTGATAAGCGACGCAGACCACTAGAGTTTGAGGTTGGGGATTCAGTATTCCTTAAAGTGGCCCCTATGAAAGGGGTGATGAGATTCGGGAAGAGAGGAAAACTGAGTCCGAGATATGTGGGACCGTATCAGATCCTGAGACGGGTAGGCAAAGTCGCCTACGAACTGGAGTTACCGCCAGAAATGTCGGCTATCCACAATGTCTTCCATGTATCAATGCTCAGGAAATGTACCTCCGATGTGAATCAAATGATAGAACCCCAACCAGTACAAGACCAGGAGAACCTAAGTTCTGAACGCCGACCTATCCAGATCCTAGATCGGAAAGTCAAAAAGCTAAGGAACAAGGAAGTGCCCTTAGTAAAGGTTCTGTGGCGGAACGAGCAATTCGAGGAAGTCACCTGGGAACGAGAGGAGGCAATGCGATTAAAGTATCCGGAACTGCTTTAAGTTCGGGACGAACTTTTTATAAGGTATGGGGGATTGTAACATCCCAAAATTTTTCCATATGAAATAGGATGAATTCATGAATCATTATTAGGAAATGTCATGATGGGCTTGGCTTAATGGGCTTCAATATGGATTAGTGCAAAATATGATAAAAAGAAAGTGTAGAAAGGACGAAGCAAGGATCGAACCTTGAACTTCCTAGTTGCACTAACCATGTCTTAACCATTGCACCAAGGATTGTTTCATGTTGAGAGAATAAGGAACGTGCTAGTTAAAGCTAGGGAGGTGAAGAGACATGTCCCTTCTGTTGGGACCGGGTGCATGTCGACAAGGATACGAGTTCGTAAAATTTAAAATTTTTACGTGCAGCGGAAGAGTTTGCATAAAATAATTTCCTGAATTATTTTAACTTCGTATCTAGCATGCAACCTTATAGCGTGTTGACATAATCATAAAATAAAACATTGCGGAATAGTAAACAAATTTACCAAGTACCTCTCGTAACTCGAAGTAAGGGACGAGATCCAACCGTAGCGTCCCTTGGAAGCTTCGCCTCTATTCGCGTCCACGCCGAGTTCTCTTCGGGATGACTTCACAAAGTCACGAGTTTTGTGCCGACGAGAACTACTAGATTCTCGGAAGGCACAACTAGAAGAATAAGAGAAACAATGGAAAAACTAACCAATGAAGTAACGGAATCGAATTCCGAGAAGAGAGGAGTCGCTATCCGCTTCTTCTTCTTCGTGTTCGGGTTCTCCTTCTTCTTGGTTGCTCACGCCAACTTCTCTTGGAGTTGATAGGGTGCGCCGGCCCTAGCAACCAAAGGGGGAGCCGGCCCTAACTCAATGAAGGGCGCCGGCCCTAGGCAAGAGAAGGAGAAGGAGAGGAGAAGAGAGAGAGAGGGAGAGCTCTAATTAATCTCTTGATTAATTGATGTATGTTGTTGTGAATAAAGGGCTAGCCTTTGGGTCCTTTATATAGTAGCAACTCTTTGCTAAGTCTCCCTCTAAACGGAATTAGTTATAAGAAATTTATCCTATAAATTTTCTTAACTAATTATTCCGTTTAAACCAAGTTTTATTATAAACTAATTTATAATAAAACTAATTCTTCTTCTCTTTAAATTATGGAATAAATTTTATAAGAAATTTATAAACTTTCTTATTATGGAAAAATCAATTCATAATTGATTTTATAAAATTAAAATAAACCAATTCATGGATTATTTTAATCTTCCATAAAAGAATAAATTTCTATAAATTTTATTTATATAAATTTCTTTATACAAATTTATTTATCCATAATTTTAAACAACATCACACTAGATTATTTTATTAATTAAACCAAAATA
>JAGFNQ010000222.1:111898-164751 GCA_024364735.1 Boesenbergia rotunda
TCTAACAAGTTAATCTAGTGTGCAGGAAAAGCCCTAGCGAAGGACTGCTAGGCATTGGCAAAGGAACGCCAGGGAAATAAGCCCTAGCAAAGGACCGCTAGGCATTGGCGAAGGACTGCCAGTATCAAGCCCTAGCGAAGGACTGCTAGGCTCCTAGGCGAAGGACAGCTTGGGACTGAAGCCCCTAGCGAAGGACTGCTAGCAACTGGCGAAGGACTGCCAGTTTACAAGCCCTGACAAAGGACCGTCAGGCAAAAGTCCAACCAGAGGAACGGTTGGCATCAGGTAATTTCTCCCGAGAGGAGTAGGTGAGGACGCGTTCCCCGTCGAGGGAACAGTAGGCGTCGGTTCGACCTAGGGCTCCATTTTGGAGACCAAAGTCAGAACCAAGACAGCTAAGGCTGTATAATCTAATAACTTAATATATTTGTGTTTTGTACTAACCCTGGATGCAGGACCGAAGGAACGTGTGTCTGCAGCTCAGAAAGCTCAAAGGAGAGAGGCAAGGACTGGGTAGGGCGCCCGGAGCGTCCCGGCGCCCCCAAGGGCCATACAAAACAGGTAAAAAAAAGTGGTTCGAATACATACTGGGCCGGGCGCCCCCGTGCTTCCGGGCGCCCCCGCTGCTCCCGGGCGCCCCCTGCGTCCCGGGCGCCCCCATCGCATACTCGAACCAAAAGCCTTCGAAGCCAGAAGATAAACTTTGACCCGGTCAATGCGGGCGCCCCGAGCGCTCGGGCCCCCGGTGAAAGCGGATCCAGGGGATCAGACGCGACCGAGAGCTCTGCGGATCAGAGGCCACGTGGGGGGCGCCCCCGACATCCCGGGCGCCCCCAGGCCCTATATAAAGGGCCCTCGACCCCAAGCTTCGAACACCAATTCACTCGACGCCTCAAAGCTCTTCTGCTCTCGCGCCTTGCTCCGGAAACTCTCCAACTCGAGCCGACGACGTCCCGCTGCTCCGAAAAAGTTGATCTACTCCGGACGTCGGTAAAGAAGAGCGTTCTTTTTATTTACTGCACTTATATTTGTAATTAAATTTTGTAAACCTTTTTGGGCCTATATAGAATTCCCCAAAGTAAACGGTCAACGACCGTGGGCCTTGGAGTAGGAGTCGACACAGGCTCCGAACCAAGTAAATCGACTGTGTCTCTGTGTCTTGTTTTTTTTATTTTCCGCTGCGTACCTGCTCTTAGTCAAATCCGAAAGTTTCCGATATTCACCCCCTCTATCGGTTTTCACGATCCAACAAATGGTATCAGAGCAGGGAAGTTCAAACTTGGTGCAACCACCAGTTTGAAAATTTCTTTTCGGATTTTCTTTATTATTTTCGATTTTTTTTCGTACGAATTTTTTCGTTAATCGAGGTTGGTGCAACACCCCTCGATACTTTATTTCCCTTATCCAGCACTACTAATCCAAGACCTAGTCTTGGAAAATTTGTTTTTCTGTTAGTTTTTTTGTTACAGATTAAAATGGCCATGCAAGAGGGATTCAGCACCGCCAGGCCTCCACTTTTCAGTGGAGAAGACTTTTCTTACTGGAAAAGTCGTTTGGAGGTCCACATGAAAACTCAGGTAGATATATGGATCATCATCCAGTTCGGTCTGGAGATCCCCAAAGACGCCGAAGGAAAACCACAAAGCTACTCCGAATGGGACAACTCCCTAAAACGCAAGATAGAAGCCGACGCAAAAGCAACACAAACCCTACAATGCGGGCTGACAAAGGAAGAGCTGAACCGCGTGGGCCCCTTCAACAGTGGAAAGGAGCTGTGGACAAAACTGATCGAGCTGCACGAAGGGACTTCAGATACTCGGATCAGTAAGAGGGATCTGCTACTAAACAAACTCTACACCATCAAGATGGCCGACAACGAAACAGTAGCCCAGCTCCACGCACGAATCCAAGAGGTAATGAACGGTCTTCACACAATAGGTCACAAGGTTGAAAACCGTGACCTAATAAGGTATGCTCTAAACGCCTTCCCTAGAAATACCTTGTGGGCATCAATGGTAGATGCATACAAGGTCTCTAGGGATCTTTCTAAAATAAAATTAGATGAATTGTTTTCCGAACTAGAACTGCACGAACAAACTAACACCAATGTGGTCGAGAAAGGTATTGCTTTCGTTGCAGGTAAAACAGGAAGGACAACAAAGAAGAAGCCTGAACCCGAACTTGAGTCTAACTCAGACTCAGACTCAGAAGAATAAGAAGGAGAACAAACTAAGCTGGTCCGACTCGCTCGAAACTACTACAAGGAGCTGAAGAACCGAACCAACAAACGGAAAATCGGCCGAAGAAAGGACGAACTAGCTGAACCCGCAAACAAGCCTAATGTGACCTGCTACGAGTGCAAGAAAAAGGGCCATTACAAGTCAGAATGCCCTAACCTAAAGGAGACAAAAAGGACGAGAAGAAAGAGGGCATTGCAAGCAACCTGGGACGAATCGTCCTCAGAAGAAGAAGAAGAGGCACCCCAGTCCAACCTCCTAGCTCTGACCGCCTCAGATAAAGTCGAGACTGAGTCAGAAACAGAACAAGAGGACGGCGAGCTGAGCTTCACAGAAGACGGAGAAATTAAGGTAACTGGTTTTAATAGATCGCAATTAAGTGAGTTAATTTCATTTCTTTCCCGAGATTTGGCAAAAGCCAAACTCCGAGTCGAATCCCTCCGACAGGAAGTAAAACTCCTGAAAGAGGGAGCTGACTCTAAACCCTTAACCGAGAAGGTTCAGGAAGGAACTCCTACTCAAGTTGAAAAACTTGAAAAGGAAAACTCCTCCCTGAAAACTCAGGTTAAGGATCTTAGATCAGCATTAGAACGATTTACATCTGGTTCCAAGGGTCTTGACATGATCCTTGGAAAACAGAAATCAGTTCTAAATCGATCCGGACTGGGCTATAGAACCAAATCCCGGCAAAGATCATACTTTGCTGTATTGAATCAGATCAGAGGAAAAGTTCAGGCATGGGTACCTAAACTGTGCCTGAACCAACCGACTGGATCAAATTAGTATTGGATCCCCAAGGACAAGATTCACATCTTGCCTAACCATCACCGTGGCTTTAGTCGAGGGGGAGCCAAACTGAAAACTATTTTTATTATTAGATAAACTTGTTATTCTTGATTTAAATTGCTTGATTGATTGTTTATTTAATTTCTACAATATACCATGCTTAGACTTAGGCTAGCTTAAGGACTAAACAAACTTAGCTGAAATTTGACAACATAGTATTGGGTGGAGGTGAGATGATAGTACGTTAGGGAAGCCAATTTGGCGGAACTAGCCGAAGCTACCGATCCAAGACCCAAACTAGTTAGACCAGAAATTTTTCAAAGAATTTTTGAAAATGAAATTTCATTAAAAGGCTTTGTCAAGGAAAGGGTGGATGATCCCATAAGGCTACGGCCAAAGAAGGCCTAGTGCCTCGCCAAGACCTGGAAGCCAATTTCTGAAATTCAAATTCAAATTTTTTTTGTCAAATTCGAATCTAACACAAAATTTCAGGTATTTGTAGATTTAAACATTTTTGTTAAAATTAATTATTTTCAAAATTAATTAAGGTTTTAAAATTTAATTGTTTTCAAAATTAATCAAAATTTTCAAAATAATTTTAACTATCAAAACCTGTCTCACAAAACCTATAAGGTTAACGTGATTGAAAAACCTAGATTTGGGTGAGACAGCAGGAACAAGACTAAGTTGGAAATTTTTTTACCTATAGGATGAGATATTCTTGTATTTGTCAAAATCATGGTCAAACCATGATTAATATAGTCAAACCATGGTCAAGCGGTCAAACCACAGTCAAAGTAGTCAAACCATGGTCAAAGCGGTCAAACCACAGTCAAAGCAGTCAAACCATGGTCAAACCAATTTAATCATGGTCAAAAGATGACAAGACATAAAGCTTGTCTCTTTCTATACAAACCCGGGTGCCCGGGACCACACGGGCGCCCCCCCTTTGCTTTTTCGTTCCCCGAGATAGAAAAGCTGCCTTGCCCTTGACCAGGGCACCCGGAACCACGCGGGCGCCCCCATCATATCCAACGCAGCAAAAGCTGCAAAGCCCTCTGCTGAGGGCGCCCGGGCTGTCCCGGGCGCCCCTAGCAGCCAAAAGTTACTGCCTTTGGCAGTAACCCTGACCAGGGCGCCCGGAAGCTCCCGGGCGCCCCCGTGAGTATGCCTATAAAAGGCACCCGAACCTCCTTCACTCCCCACACCAAAATCAATCTTCTTCTCCACTTCTTACTCTTCAAGAAGACCTTGCAAGTCCTCTTCTTCAACCATGCCTCCCCGAGCCGTCCGGTATGATTATCATTTATTGCATTTAAACTTAATTCATGCAATATCTTTATTCTTTCTTTAATTCTTTTAACTTAGAAGACGCCGACCGAACCCGGCCAACCCCGGTGCCCAACCTAGTCCCGACCCTAGATTTCCTAATCTAGAGTTATGTAATAGGTTTGCACAAACAATCTACAAGCCTATTAAAACGAGCTATCTCAATAGGCACTTTTTTACCCAATCATGCCCTGTCGCCATGAACATCATCAACTTCTATCAATTGGACAATCTTGTCTTCTGCACGCATACCATTAATGAATCTTTATGCGCAGAATTTTACAATAATATTATTCGACAAGATAATCTTATGTTTCACACCACTGTTCAAGGGATTCCTTTGACCATCACCCCTACTCTGTTGAACCGCTTTCTAGGACTGCGACCCTCACAGTCCACATTCTGCTGTTATCCTCCTAGGAACCCCCCATTTGATCCTCCCTACTCAGAGATTACCCTAGATACCATTCACTCCTATTTCTTTAGGGCAGACCTCCCCGCAAACAGACGCTTCCTAGCTGTTGAACATCAGGCCCAGAACTATGCCTTGTATAGAGTTCTGGTCCGCTGTATCCTACCACTTTCCACCAGAGACCTAGGGACTATGCGACCCTTTCATGCTTTCCTTCTTTATGCCCTAGTCCACCACCTTGACCTAGACATTGGACTCCATATGTTTCATACCATTTTGCATGCGTCCATAGTCACGACCCAGGGACGAGTACGGACACCATATTGCCACATCATCACATCCCTTCTTCATCACCATGGTCGGGACATTACCATTGGTGAAATTACCGCTATGATCGACTTTGACGAAATAGGATTTAGGAACTTTTCCTTAGCGGGTCTAGAGGTGTCGGCCACTGGGGTTCTTAGTTGGAGACGACAGCAGGCCGGAGCACTAGTCGACTCAGACGAGGAGGTTAAGGTCGACGTCAGAGATCTAGCAGCAGCAGCCCGAGCGCACATAGATGAGCCCGCTCCACCAACACTCTACGATCGAGTGACTCAGCTAGAGACCCGTGTTCAGAGCCTCCGAGAGGAAGTGGAGGCCAATCACGCTGAAGACATGGAGATAAATCTGGGCTACTACAACAGTTACATGAGCGCCCTTCGAGACGAGAGGGAGGCCAGAGAGGCAGAGTATCATGAGATGATGACTCTATTTCGATCCTGGCAGCCAGGCTCCTCCGATCATCCCGGTCCTTCGTCTTAGATTCACTTAGTATTGTACCTATTTGACTGCCCCTACTCAGTAGGGTTGACTTGGGTTTGACTGTTTGACTGTATTTGAACCTTGATTAATTGTTTTTTTGTTGACCAGTTTATGAGTACTTGTTCTTTTTGCAATTAGGATTGTGCTCTGTAGAATAGAGTATCTCAAATTTTTTACTGCTCTACTTGATTTCAAAAATCAGTTTTCTAAAAATAGATTTTGAAAAACTGCTTTACTTAATTTCAAAATCAGTTTTCAATTTTTTACTTAATTTTTTTTTGCAAAACTACCCCCTTTAAAAATTAGGGCTTTTTCGAAAATGAACTTAGCCTAGGCCCTAACCTTAGAACTGCATGCACCTATAGACTTAGAAGCCAGCATCTCACAAGCACCTTAGGGTACTTTTGATTGATAACCTAGAAAGGGTTAAGATGCTTAGGTCTTTGCCTTAATTCAAGATGCTTTAAGTCAGTGCATCTGCAGTAATTGGGGCACTAAATACAACTTAAACAGCAATCCAGTTAAGTGTCAAATTTAGAAAATCTAACTTGAACAGAAACACTTAACTTGACTAACCCTAGCAAAAACTACTGTTTATAACAGTTAGTAAGTAGCTAATTGGGTTAGACAGGTCCCTACAGAGAAAATTGATTGATTTAGTGTAAATCTAATTATGAATTGGTTCAGTACAGCAAATTTTTATTTATTTTCTTTATTCATGCTATATTTATCTTGTTTTGATATATGGCAAAGGGGGAGAGATAGGAAAGGAAAGAGAAAAATTACTTTTACTTTTTCAAAATTTCAAAATTTTTCCTTTATTCAAAAAGGTTCAAAAATATACTTATCCTTTATTCAAAAGCTTAAACTTTTTGAAGAAGTACTAAAGTTCTTAAAGCTTTCAAAATTTTGCCTAAGTACTCTAATTTCAAAATTTCTTAAAGCTTTCAAAATGCTGCTAAGATTTTTTTTACTCAAGCTTTCAAAATTTTGCTAAGTACTCTAGCTTCAAAATTTTTTCTCAAGCTTTCAAAATCTTGCTAAGTACTCTAGCTTCAAAATTTTTATCTTTCAAAATTTTGCTAAGTACTCCAGCCTCAAAATTTTTATCTTTCAAAATTTTGCTAAGTACTCCAGCCTCAAAATTTTTATCTTTCAAAATTTTTTTTGCTAAGTACTCCAGCCTCAAAATTTTTTTGCTAAGTACTCCAGCCTCAAAATTTTTATTCAAGCTCTCAAAATTTTGCTAAGTACTCTAGCCTTTCAAAAGTTTCTTACTTAAACTTGTCAAATTTTTTTTAAAAGTACTCTAAAGCTTAAGTTTTTCAAAACTGTATTAAGACTGAAATTCTTACTTAAGCTAACATTTTCAAAAAATTTTCAAGTACAAGTAAAGGTTTTTTAACCCCACGAATTTTTGAAAAATCTAGGGGGAGATTCCTTCCAGGGGGAGGGAACAAAAAACTTTTTCATGCTTTGCTTAAACTTAACTTCATGAACTAGGGTTGCCATAAATCAAAAAGGGGGAGATTGTTGGTGCAGAATGCACCTAAGTCAAACCCGTGTTTTGATAATGGCAACATAGGTCAAAAGTTAAGTCTTTCTTGTTTTCTAACAAGTTAATCTAGTGTGCAGGAAAAGCCCTAGCGAAGGACTACTAGGCACTGGCAAAGGAATGCCAGGGAAATAAGCCCTAGCAAAGGACCGCTAGGCACTGGCGAAGGACTGCCAGTATCAAGCCCTAGCGAAGGACTGCTAGGCTCCAGGCGAAGGACAACCTGGGACTGAAGCCCTAGCGAAGGACTGCTAGGCAACTGGCGAAGGACTGCCAGTTTACAAGCCCTGACAAAGGACCGTCAGGCAAAAGTCCAACCAGAGGAACGGTTGGCATCAGGTAATTTCTCCCGAGAGGAGTAGGTGAGGACGCGTTCCCTGTCGAGGGACCAGTAGGCGTCGGTTCGACCTAGGGCTCCATTTTGGAGACCAAAGTCAGAACCAAGACAGCTAAGGCTGTATAATCTAATAACTTAATATATTTGTGTTTTGTACTAACCCTGGATGCAGGACCGAAGGAACGTGTGTCTGCAGCTCAGAAAGCCTCAAAGGAGAGAGGCAAGGACTGGGTAGGGCGCCCGGAGAGTCCCGGGCGCCCCCAAGGGCCATACAAAACAGGTAAAGTAAAAAGTGGTTCGAATACATACTGGGCCGGGCGCCCCCGTGCTTCCGGGCGCCCCCGCTGCTCCGGCGCCCCTGCGTCCCGGCGCCCCTGCGTCCCGGGCGCCCCCATACGCATACCTCGAACCAAAAGCCTTCGAAGCCAGAAGATAAACTTTGACCCGGTCAATGCGGGCGCCCCGAGCGCTCCGGGCGCCCCGGTCAAAGCGGATCCAGGGGATCAGACGCGACTGAGAGCTTTGCGGATCAGAGGCCACGTGGGGGGCGCCCCCGACATCCCGGGCGCCCCTAGGCCCTATATAAAGGGCCCTCGACCCCATGCTTCGAACACCAATTCACTCGACGCCTCAAAGCTCTTCTGCTCTCGCGCCTTGCTCCGGAAACTCTCCAACTCGAGCCGACGACGTCCCGCTGCTCCGAAAAAGTTGATCTACTCCGGACGTCGGTAAAGAAGAGCGTTCTTTTTATTTACTGCACTTATATTTGTAATTAAATTTTGTAAACCTTTTTGCGCCTATATAGAATTGCCCAAAGTAAACGGTCAACGACCGTGGGCCTTGGAGTAGGAGTCGACACAGGCTCCGAACCAAGTAAATCGACTGTGTCTCTGTGTCTTGTTTTTTTTATTTTCCGCTGCGTACCTGCTCTTAGTCAAATCCGAAAGTTTCCGATATTCACCCCCCTCTATCGGTTTTCACGATCCAACACAACCTCCTTCTCGGTGGAGAAACCTCTCCACAGCGTTTCCATCACAGATAAATGTTTAAGCTCAATGAAACAACAAGAAGGATCTTACTCAAGCACTCAGCAAGGACAAGAACACAGCAAGCTTCCCTGAGCTCCACCCAGTGGCGATCTCACGCAAGAACCCTTCTTCGTGTCTTCCAACTGTCGGACTCCAAGCTCCTTGTTCCCTCCTTCAAGGCTCAAGTAAAGGATGATAGCTTCTCGATCGCTTGCTCAGAATGATGGAAACTTCAAGAACACAGCAAGCTTGATGTGGAGAACTCAAGGCACAGGAACTCAAGAACACAAGCTGTAAACTTTCGAACTCTACTTCACCGAAGCTGTCTCCCGTTCCTTTTGTTTCTCCACTAAGCATCAAGTGACCTCATCTCCAGCAGCCTCCAGCTGCCTTACTGCCAACGCCAGCTACACTGAACCCTTACTGAACTTCCTGAGCTCCCTCAGCCAACTTCAGTCAGCGGCTTCAGTCCTGTAGCTCCAGCCGTTGCAACCTGAGTTGAGAAATGGACAAACCTGCTCCAAGGAAAGCTTCCTTGACTTCTCCTTGAGTGTTTGAATCCTCCCCTGTCACCTGTAGCTTAATCAGACTGTTAGAGCAGTATATCACATAGTGAATCAAATATCAGAGGTAAGTGGCAGCAAATATCAGATGTTCAGACGCGATCAGAGCGTTTGACAGTGCAATTTGAATTAAAGTGATCGGTCACCGGACCGATCAGAGAGCCTCCTGATCGGTCACCAGACCGATCAGGCTGGTTCCAGATCGATCAGGCTCCGACCTGATCGATCCCCAACGCTCAATCAGAATCGCAATTTCTTTGAGATTCTCCTGGACCGATCACCAGACCGATCCCAGGTCGTGCATCGTTCACCGGACCGATCCACCCTTATATCGGGCGATTTCTGAGTTTCGCAGGCTAAGCCTCCTGATCGGTCAACTGACTGATCGGGGTGTCACCTGATCGGTCAACAGTCCGATCAGGTCATCACCAGACCGATCAGGAACCGTCCTGATCGATCTTAGTGAGAAGCCCGCGAAGCTGGATCGTTCACCAGAACGATCTGCAAAGTGATCCTGATTGGTCATCAGACTGATCAGGAGCAGTTCAGCAAGGGAACTCAACCTCACTGCTCGCTCCCTGATCAGTCACCAGACTGATCAGGAACCAGTCAATGGGTGAAACACATACTCACTGATCGATCACCAGATCGATCAGGAGCAGCACAGTAGGTTCCCAACCTCACTGTGTGCTCCCTGATCGGTCACCCGACCGATCAGTCATCGTTGGATTAGTCACCAGACCGATCCAAGAAGGAGCAGCGTGCCAAAATCCCTGATCGATCACCAGACCAATCCAGGGACTCAAACTTAGCCCTCCAAGCTAAGTTTCCATCCACCTTAGCCCTCCAAGCCAAGGATTTTTCCATCTAACTCTCCAAGTTGGGAATTTGCACCTAACCCTCCAAGTTAGGACTTTTCACCTAGCCCTCCAAGCTAGGACTTTTCACCTAGCCCTCCAAGCTAGGACTTTTCACCCAACCCTTCCGAGTTAGAACTTCATCCAACCTAGCCCTCCAAGCTAGGCACCTGACCCTCCAAGCCAGGACTTTTCACCTAATTCTCTTGGATGAGAATTTGCACCTAACCCTCCAAGTTAGGACTTTTCACCTAGCCCTCCAAGCTAGGACTTTTCACCCAACCCTTCCGAATTAGGACTTTTCCAACACCTAGCCCTCCAAGCTAGGATTTTTCACACCTAACCCTCCAGGTTAGGATTTTTCCAACACCTAGACCTCCAGGCTAGGATCCTCCATATCATGCCTAATCCTCGATCAGGACTTAATCATAATCATCACAATCATCATAATTATCAACCTAGACTAAAATCGTTGTCAACACCAAAACACCAATCAAGGCCAGACTGCATCAACACAAACTATTACCCTGCCGTTCAATAGATGTCCCCTTCTTAACTGAATATTGTCCATCAGTCATGGAGATTGTCCGTCACTACAATCTTGGTTTCCTTCTCTCTCTCGAAAGGACCATCAATTACGACCTAGTCTCAGAATTCTATAACAATCTCCAACAAGGTCCTCAAGGGAGTTTCGAGTTCACTACTCGGGTCGGGAAGATGAACCTCGATTTTTCATATGAAATTTTAGCCGAGTTTCTGGGTGGTCGACGATCACCAAACATGTATTCACTTTATCCCGAGCTCCCTAATCCCCTGCTAGCACCCTTTGCAGATGTTACCCCTGATTCCATTCATCAGTATTTCTTTGGTTATCCACATCCAGACGGTCTTGATGAGCTTGGCCCTGACTTTCCTACCTTTGCTGCACTGCGTTTGTCTCCCACTAGCTACATATTATTCAAGATCATCACGAATTGTATCCTTCCAATCACCTCCAAACCCTTAGCTGAGATTCGACCCTATCACTGTTTGATGCTCTACGGCATGCACAACCGTTTGGATTTCGATATCATGGAGAGCATCTTCCAGTCCATCTTATCTTATCGAGAGTCCAGCCGCCGTATTGACTATATGCCTTTTGGTCACGTCATCACCGACTGGCTCATGTCAGTAGGTGTTGTGTTACCAAGGGCCGGACGATGCCTATGGTACGACAGGATTGCAGACTTGGCCGGCGAGCTTTCTCCAAGTCTGGCATCATTGTTCGGGGGCCCGATCGGATGTTGATCTGGAAAGATAGTAGGGTTCTTGGGGAGTTACCTTTGCTGCACTCCGTAGTCACAGAGTCTTGCACCCTTCAGCGCACGTGGTATGAGGAGTGGCGTCGACACACCTTTCCAGAAGGGACATCGTCCTTCAGTGCTGCACCACGATCAGGGGTTGCTGATGATGCCGTTATGGATGACCCGATGCAGCATGACCCTCCGGCTGATGTTTGATTGTTTTCTAGCTGATCTCCGTTATTTGACGATGTGCTCTGTGTGACTGTTGGGCTATGTATGCCCCTTGACTTATTTTGTGTGGCCTAGTGCCACATGACTTTGGATTTTGATGTCTGTGACTTGCATCGTACTCTTTCTTAGTTTGTTTTATGACCTAATCTTTATGACTTGATGCATGTTCTATTCCTTGATGATATGCCTCTTGTTGATGCCATGCTATATTATCTGCGTTTTTGATTTATAGCTATGTTCATGCTGATGATGCCATGCTCATATGATACATATGCCTGTTTTGCCATGCCTATATCTTTTTACCATATGTGATCATATGCTTATCAATTTTCAATAAAATCATTATTATTTTGGGATACTCCTACGGTTGAAGGGGAGTAAGGTTGAACTTAACAACCCGTCTAGACCCTTTTCGTGTTCGACAAAGGGGGAGAGTGTGGTTGGTTAAGTTTAGGATGATCATGTTGTAGGGGGAGGATCTGGATTCCCCTATGATTCTAAAGTTGAAAAATATTGATTGAAATCCCTAAACTTAAAATCGAATTGTCAAACAACAAAAAGGGGGAGATTATTGATGCAGTCTTGCCCTGATTGTTGTTTTATTGTTGACATCGATTTTAGTTTAGGTGGATGATCATTGAGTATGATTAAGTCCTGATCGGGGATCAGGCATGACATGGATTATGATTAAGTCCTGATCGGGGATCAGGCATGACATGGATTATGATTAAGTCTTGATCAGGGATCAGGCATGGTATGGAAAATCCTAGTCTGGAGGGCTAGGTGTTGGAAAATCCTAACCTGGAGGGTTAGGTGTGAAAAATCCTAGCTTGGAGGGATAGGTGTTGGGAAAGTCCTAATTCGGAAGGGTTGGGTGAAAAGTCCTAGCATGGAGGGCTAGGTGAAAAGTCCTAACTTGGAGGGTTAGGTGCAAATTCCCATCCTGGAGAATTAGGTGAAAAAGTCCATGCTTAGAGGGTCAGGTGCCTAGCTTGGAGGGCTAGGTTGGATGATGTTCTAACTCGGAAGGGTTGGGTGAAAAGTCCTAGCTTGGAGGGCTAGGTGAAAAGTCCTAGCTTAGAGGGCTATGTGAAAAGTCCTAGCTTGGAGGGCTAGGTGAAAAGTCTTAACTTGGAGGGTTAGGTGCAAATTCCCAACTTGGAGAGTTAGATGGAAAAATCCTTAGCTTAGAGGGCTAAGGTGGATGAATTCCTAGCTTGGAGGGCTAGGGTTGAGTCTCTGGATCAGTCTGGTGACCGATCAGGGACATTGGCACGCTGCTCCTTAGTGGATCGGTCTGGTGACCGATCCAGCTATGTCTGATCGGATTGGTGACCGATCAGGGAGCGGACAGTGAGATTGGGAATCTACTGTGTGGCTCCTGATCGGACCGGTGACCGATCAGGGAGCAGGCTGCTTCCTTGCTGCCTTGCTCCTGATCGGTCTGGTGATCGATCAGGTAGCAGATGGTGAGTGAGTTCCCTTGCTAATCAAAGTCCTGGATCGGTCCGGTGACCGATCAGGGATCTTGGATCTGATTAAAAAATCACTGTTCATCTGCCCTGATCGGTCTGGGTGACCGATCAGGATTCATTCTGATCGGTCTGGTGACCGATCAGGCTTCACCCTGATCGGTCTGGTGACCGATCAGGCGTGTATAGCTGTGAGAGCTGGGAATCCCAGCAAAGCAGTGGATCGGTCTGGTGACCGACCCACACGCCCTGGATCGGTCCAGTGACCGATCACTTTAATTCAAATTCCACTGTCAGACGTGGTCAGAGCGTCTAATCGTATCCGATTCGCTGATGTTTGCTTTTGATATTTGATTTACTGTATGATTTGCTGCTCTAACAGTCTGATTAAGCTGCAGGTGACAGGGGAGGATTCAAACACTCAAGGAGAGGTCAACGGAGGCTTTCCTTAGAGCAGGTTTGTCCGATTCTCCATTTCAGGTTGCAACGGCCGAGCTGCAGACTGGAGCCGAGACTGGGGCTTGGCTGAGGGGATCTCAGGAAGACCAGAGAGGGCTCAGTGGTATCTGGCGTTGGCAGCAAGGTAGCTGGAGGCTACGGAGGATACTGTCACCTGATGCTGAGTGGAGAAAGAAAAGGGCGGAAATTGGCTTCGTGGAAGCAGAGTTCTGGAACTTGTGTTCTTGCCGCTCCTAGTGTTCTCCACAATCTGCTTGCTGCGTTCTTGAAGCTGTCATCACTTTGAGCAAGCGATCACGAAGCAACCAGTCTTTACTTGAGCGCTTGAAGGAGATAACAAGTAGCTTGGAGTCCGACAGTGGGAAGACACGAAGAAGAGTTCTTGCGTGAGATCGCCACTGGGTGGAGCTCAGGGAAGCTAGTTGTGTTCTTATTCCGGCTAAGTGTTTGAGTAAGATCTTTCTTGTAGTTTCTTTGTGCTTAAACTTTATCCTGATTGAAACGCTGTGGAGAGGTTTCTCCATCGAGAAGGAGGTTGCATTATATCCGGTGAAACCGGGGCTTGATCTGCCGACGATCAAGGGATCACCCACCTTAAGGGCACGCCAAGGAGTAGGGGCAAGTATCCCCGAACCTTGTAAACCCTCTTGTTAGCGTTCTTGGCAGTTGCTTTTGTTTGATCTCATTTCGGTTTTAGCTTACTGCACTTCCAGTTTCTTTTGTTTCTTCCACTGCTGTGCTACTGATAAGTTAAGTGCAGGAAAATAGTTAATCGCAAGTGAAAAGTGTTTGGCTATATTCACCCCCCCCCTCTAGCCATCTCGTTTCCAACAAATGAAAGTGGAGCTCACTCAAACACAACATGTTTCTTGCACTACCATAAGCTTGTTTATGCTCTACTCTCCATCATCATTCTTGACTTGGATCCACATCTACAAAGGCTTATTAGAACAAGTTAAAGAAATATGAAATGATAAGAATGAAATAGGAGTTTAATGAATTTTGATACTAAAGAATCATGATAAAGAAAGTAAAGAAATATGGTATGATAAGGAAAATATGGAAAAGTAAGAAAAATGGAAGACTTGGATACTCAAAATTGTAACCTAATGCACTTTGCCCTCTCATTTTGAATTATCCTACATATTTCAGAGCCTAAGTGAGTAAGGATTGGAGAGTGGCTCTTAATTGGATGAAAAACCATGCTGAATTCAGTGTGTTATGTGCCAACCTCTTCTGATCGGTCAAGGGACCGATCAGACTTCTCCTGATCGGTCAAGAGACCGGTCTAGCTCTGCTTCTGATCGGACTGGAGTTCATCTGATCGACTGGCTGCTTTTGATCGGTCTGTTTGACCGATCAGACACCTCCCTGATCGGACTGGTGACCGATCAGGGGCTGATCAGTAGCTGGTTCGCACAGAATTCTGAAACTGCTTTGCCTGATATTTTTTTCTTCCGATCACTAGCTAACTCTTGACTTCAACTAGCTCCTTGCTTCCATCTTCCAACTCAGCAATTTAATCATCTTATGATACTTCATGTTCATTCTTTCCTTTTCTTTTTCTTTTCTTTTCTTTTTCTTTTTTTTCTATTTTTCAGCTACTTCTTTTGTCTTTCTTTTCTGTTTTTTTTCTTCAGATCACATTTTTCTTTCCTTTTTCTTGCAACTGAGCTGATGGATGTATTTTCAACTTCACTCTTGGTACACTACTCCCAATTCTTCAATTGATCTCTTTCCCAACTCTTTTCCACTTAATACTTAACCTTAAGCACAAAAATTTTTCTTCTTTTTTTTTTCTTCTCTACTTGCAATGCATCACTGATTCCAGCAGACTTGCAGTGAGAATAAGCCTTCACTTCCCTTCAGACAATGCTTCATAAAACTTGAAATATCAAATAATACTTAGGAATGTAGATGCTTCAATTGTTACCTTTCCTAGCCACTTCTTGCAACTCATCCTTGATACAAAACTCAATTCAAATTGGCACCCTTCCTTCATTTGAATTTCACCCTTGATACTAACCACCATAAAAATAGATTGCCAAAATCACTCATCCAAAAATAGACTTCCAAAATATATCATTTCTTACCAAAACACTAGCCACCACCCCTATACTTAGCTTTTTGCCCGTCTCGGGCAAAGTAACATTAAGAAACATCAAAAGCAACCAAGTCCATGGAGAATATGGTTATGAACAGAAAAATATGTTGGTGCAGAAAGCACCCAAGTCCAACCTGAGTTTTGATAATGGCAAAAGGGTTCAAAAGTTAAGGTACAATGTTTATCTAAGATGTTACTCAAGTGTGCAGGAAAAAGTCCTAGCAAAGGAATGCTAGGCACCTGACAAAGGAATGCCAGGATACAAAGACCTTGCGAAGTACCGCTGGGCACCTAGCGAAGGGCTGCTAGGAGACGAAGACCTAGCGAAGGACTGCTAGGCACCAGGCGAAGGACAACTTGGGATTGAAGCCCTAGCGAAGGACTGCTAGGCACCAGGCGAAGGACAGCTTGGGATTGAAGACCTGGCGAAGGAATGCTAGGCACCGGGCGAAGGACAGCTTGGTATCCAAGACCTGGCGAAGGACATCTAGGCACCCGACGAATGACTGCTGGGCAAAAGTCCAACAGGAGGAGCTGGTTGGCATCAGGTACATTCTCCCGAGAGGAGTAGGTGAGGACGCGTTCCCCGTCGAGGGAACAGTAGGCGTCGGTTCGACCTAGGGCTCCATTTGGGAGGCCCAAAGTCAAAACCAAGACAGCTAAAGCTGTATAAAATTAATATAACATTGCTCTATGTTGTTTTGGACTAACCCTGGATGCAGGACTGAAGGAACGAGTGTCTGCAGCTCAGAGAACCTCAAAGGAGTGAGGCGGTGTTAGTAATATGACTGAAGTGTCCTAAGGCAATCACCTTATGATTGTAAACATTTATTTTAATAAATGAAAATTCACTATTTGAGTATACATGTTTATGTATTTGATTGGGATTTTAAACTCATTTACTGAATATCCGCAATACAATTCACAGCATGAGAGAATTTGTGATGGAATCACAACTAGTGATTATCTCTACATGTGCAATTGTGAAGTATTGAAAATATCCCTAGTCGATGAATTGATAAATACGGACACTATCAATTCTGTTGAGACTAGCATGGGTTATTCTCTAATCAGCTGATTCTCACTGGCTGGTGACATTGGGATGTCCGGAGATAAACATGAATGCTAGTTAAGGGAACTAGTTCATTGGAGTGACTGGCTGTAAAACTTCACATGGTAGTCTATATATAGACATGTCAGTGAAGTTCTTACTGCAGCTTAAGTGCGATGCTCCTTTGACTTGCGGTGTTCAAGTCATCTTGGTCATGGAGACTTATACTTTAACATCTTAAGCAAGCATCTCCAAGGAGGTATGGACCCAGGATGGTTGGGTATAAGCCGAAGTGCCCGAAGATGTTTGAACAGCCTACAAAGGATTCACCACTCCTTGTGAGGAGATGTATACCCAAGGCCTATCGTCGGATTGTTACTCAAAGCCTCTGGCCAGAGCATGAAATGTTTAGAGTATGAGTCTCTTAAATACATGAGAGTAATTAGAATCCAAAGGACGAGAGAACGTTACTTGGGCTAGGTGTGACGTAGTCAGCCTAGTGGGGACTGACACACACAGACCATGTCCTGAACCAAGTGGGTATAAGATGGTGAAGGGAATGAGGCACGATTCATTAGAGCTGCTGAAGGGTTTCAGAATTATTTCTGAGGTCAACCGTTGATCTTTCGATTAATTGGGAGTCATGATGTGCTACTAGGTGCCACTCATGATCGTTCTATAATTGGTTGATTATAGACGGCCAACATAAATCGAAAGCCTATTTAGTCACACGCACTACGAGTAATCCGAGGGATTTAAAACGAGTTGAAAATTGGATTTTCCAATCAAGAGAAATAAGTCGAATCTGAATTAATCAGAGGCGCAACGGAAGCTTAAAATGACTAAGTCTTTTGAAGGCTTATTGGGCGAATTAAATGAGTTTAATTCACGAGGAGTTGGCTTAGTGTGGCCGGCCAAAGAGGGTGCCCACCCTCTTGGGTTTGGCCGGCCACCACAAAGAGAGAAACCAATTTATTTGGTTTAAATTATAAAATAAATCAAGCGCGATTTGTTTTATATAATTATGGATAAATAAATTTATATAAAGAGATTTATATAAAGAAATTTATATAAGGAAATTTATAGAAATTTATTCTTTTTATGGAAATTAAAATGAACCATGGGTTGGTTTATTTTATTTTATAAAATCAATTATGAATTGATTTTTCCATGATAAGGTATATAAATTTCTTGTAAATTTTATTCCATAATAAAAGGAGAGATGTGTTTGTTTTTATTATAAATTTAGTTATAATAAAACTTGGCATAACGGAATAATTCATAAGAAAATTTATAGGATAAATTTCTTATGAAAATTTATTCCGTTAAAAGGGAGACTTGGCAATGGAGAGGCTACTATATATAAAGGAACCAAAGGCAAGCCTTGAATTACAATTAATCAAGAGATTAAGAAGTTCTCTCTCTCTCTCATTCTCTCCCTCTCTCTCTCTAGGGCCGGCGCCCACTTTCTCTCTCTAGGGCCGGCACCCTCTCTCCTTCCCTAGGGCCGGCGCACCACCTAGGGTTGCCGTGAGCCTCCTCTACCAAGAAGGTGCCAAAGAAGAAGAAGAAGCGGATCGCAACTCCTTCCTCTCCCGGATCTTGAATCCGTTACTTGGTGGTTAGTCTTCCATCTCTCTCTCTTGATATTCTAGTTGTGCCTTTGGAGAATCTAGTAGTTCTTGTCGGCACAAAACTCGTGGCTTTGCGAAGTCATCCCGAAGAGAACTCGGCGTAGACGCGAATAGAGGCGAAGCTTCCAAGGGACGCTACGGTTGGATCTCGTCCCTTTCTTCGAGTTACGCGAGGTACTAAGTAAATTAGTCTACTTTTTCCGCAAAATTTTAATTTATGATCATGTCTCCACAACTTAAGGTTGCATGCTAGATACGTGGTTAAAATAATTTTTGAAATTATTTATGCTAAACCTTCCGCTGCACGTAATTAAACTTTAAAATTACGAACCCGTATCCATGTCAACATGCACCCGGTCCCAACAGGCGGAAGCTGAGTAGGGCGCCCGGAGTGTCCCGGGCGCCCCCAAGGTGAACACAAAACAATGTAAAGCAAAATGAGCTTCGGCAGCTTATGGGCAGGGCGCCCCCGTGCTCCCGGGCGCCCCCGTGCTCCCGGGCGGCCCCAGTTGAAGCTAACGAAGCAGAACCCAATGAAGCCAACGGATAAGAGGAGACCCGGTCAACCCGGGCGCCCCCAGCGTTCCGGGCGCCCTCGTCAAAGCCTGATCCCGAGTTTTAAGGGATCAGAGCTGACCGAGAGGGAATCGGATCGGCTGACACGTGGGGGGGGGGGCACCCCCGACGTTTCGGGCGCCCCCAGGGGCTATAAATAAGCCCTCGACCCCAAGGCTTCCATCAATCAATTCTTCCAACGCATTCACGCTCTTCTGCTCGCGCGCTCTGCTCCAGAAACCTCCCGACTCGAGATACAAGTGCCGACGACGTCCTCCTGCTCCGAAAAGACAATCCACACTGGACGTCGGTAACGAAGAGCCTTCTTTAAAGTTTACAGTACTATACTTGTAATTCAATCTTGTAAACTGGTTTTGCGAAAATATAGAATTGCCCGCAGAAAACGGTCAACGACCGTGAGCCTTGGAGTAGGAGCCGACCGCGACTCCGAACCAAGTAAAAAACTTGGTGTTTGCGTGTTTGATTTAAATTTCCGCTGCGTAATTTCTCTAACTTATTAATCCAAACATTTTACGATTTCACCCCCCCTATCGTTTCTCTCGATCCAACAAGTGGTATCAGAGCAGGGAAGCTCAAATTTGGTGCAACCACCAATTTGAGAATTTTTCAGATTTTTAAAATCTTTTTCTTTTCTTTTCAAAATTTTTCTCGTTAGTCGAGGTTGGTGCAACACCCCTCGATAAATATTTCTTTCTTCATACCACACTACTAATCCAAGACCAAGTCTTGGGATATCTCTCTTTTTTTCTTAAGTTTCAGATAAATGGCCATGCAAGAAGGCTTCAGCACTGCAACACCACCTCTCTTCAGTGGGGAAGACTTCTCCTACTGGAAGAGTAGAATGGAGGTCCACCTGAAAACTCAGGTGGACATGTGGATAATCATCTAGTCCGGACTGGAGATTCCGAAAAATGCTGAAGGAGTACCTCAAATCTACACAGAGTGGGACACCGCTCTGAAACGGAAAATTGAAGCAGATGCAAAGGCGACCCAGACCCTCCAATGCGGCTTAACAAATGAAGAGCTGAACCGGGTGGGTCCTTTCAACAGTGCCAAGGAGTTGTGGGGGAAACTGATCGAGCTGCATGAAGGAACATCAGACACTCGGATCAGCAAGAGAGATTTGCTCCTGAACAAGCTGTATACAATCAAAATGACCGACAACGAAACAGCAGCTCAGCTTCACGCCCGAATCCAGGAACTAATGAACGGACTGCACACCATCGGTCACAAGGTAGAAAACCGTGACCTAATAAGGTACGCTTTAAATGCTTTCCCAAGAAACACCTTGTGGGCATCTATGGTAGATGCATACAAGGTTTCAAGGGACCTCTCAAAAATTAAATTAGATGAATTGTTTTCTGAATTAGAATTACATGAGCAGACTAACTGCACCCTGGCCAAGAAAGACATTGCCTTTATTGTAGGTAAATCTGAAAAGAAATCCAAGAAGAAACCACAACCAACACCTGAGTCTGAATCAGACTCAGACTCTGAAGATGAAGGAGATCGACCAAAGCTGGTCCAACTGGCAAGAAACTAGTACAAGGAATTGAAGAACCAAACCAACAGAAGGAAAGCCAGCCGAAGAAAGGATGAACCAGCTGAACCCACAAATGAAAAGAGCAAGCCCAACGTAATCTGTTACGAGTGCAAGAAGAAGGGCCACTACAAGACCGAATGCCCTAACTTGAAGGAAGCAAAGAAGACAAGGAAGAAGAAAGCACTTCAAGCAACGTGGGACGAGTCCTCCTCCTCCTCTGAAGAAGAGGTCCCACAATCGAACCTACTCGCACTAACTGCCTCAGAAGAAGTCAAGACCGAGTCAGAATCAGAACAGGACGACGGCAGACTGACATTTTCAGAGGACGGCGAAATCAAGGTAAGTGGATTTACTAGAAGTCAATTAAATGAATTAATATCTTATCTTTCTCAAGATTTGGCGAAAGCTAAACTCCGAGTCAAATCCCTCTGACAGGAAGTAAAACTCCTGAAAGAGGGAGCTGACTCTAAACCCTTAACTGAGAAGGTTCAAGAAGGAACCTCTAATCAAGTTGAAAAACTTGAGAAAGAGAATTCCTCCCTGAAAACTCAAGTTAAGGATCTTAGATCAGCTTTAGAACGATTCACTTCTGGTTCCAAGGGTCTTGACATGATTCTTGGAAAACAGAAGTCCGTTCTAAATCAATCCGGACTAGGCTATAGAACCAAATCTAGACAAAGATCCTATTTTGCTGTACTGAATCAGTCCAGAAATAAAGTTCAGGCATGGGTACCTAAACTGTACCTGAACAAACTAACTGGATCAAATCAGTATTGGATCCCCAAGGACAAGATTCACATCTTGCCTAACCATTACCGTGGCTTTAGTCCAGAGGGAGCCAAATTAAAAACTATATTTATTGTTAAATAGAATTTAATTCTTGATTACTTGGTTGATTGTTTATTTAATTTCTGCAATTTACCATGCTTAGACTTAGGAATGGTTAGTGTAAGGACTGAACAAACTTAACTAAAATTTAAACAACATAGTATTGGGTGGACGTGAGATGATAGTACGTTAGGGAAACCAATTCTAATAAGGTCAAGTATACTTGATTTCTTTAGACTAGTGAAACTAGCCGAAGCTACCGATCCAAGACCCAAACTAGTTAGACCAGAATTTTTCAAAGCTTAAGTTTGAAACTGAAATTTCATTAAAAGGCTTTGTCAAGGAAAGGGTTGATGATTCAATAAGGCTACGGCCAAAGAAGGCCTAGTGCCTCGCTATGACCTGAAAGCCAATTTTTGAAATTCAAATTCAAATTATTCTTTATCAAATTCAAATCTAACACAAATTATCAGTTAGGTGTAGATTCAAACATTTCTTTTCAAAATAAATTTAAGTGTTTTCAAAAATTAATTTAAGGTTTTCAAAATAATTTTTCAAAATAATTTTACTTATCAGAACCTGTTTCACAAAACCTGTAAGGCTAACGTGATTGAAAATCCTAGATTGGGTGAGACAGTAAAATTAAACTCAATTGTAATTCCTTTAATACCTATATTGTGGTTTAATCCTGTATTCAGAATATAGTCAAACCATGGTCAACTCAGTCAAACCATGGTCAACATAGTCAAACCATAGTCAAAGCAGTCAAATCTGTTGGATCGAGATAACCGATAGAGGGGGGGTGAATATCGGAAATCGTTCAGATTTTCGTAAAGAGCACGTACGCAGCGGAAAATTAAAAACAGCACAAAGACACAGTCGATTTACTTGGTTCGGAGTATGTGTCAACTCCTACTTCAAGGCCCACGGTCGTTGACCGTTTACGTTGGGCAATTCTATATACGTGCAAAATCGTTTACAATAATTTTAATTACAAAGAGAGTGCACTAAAATAATAATAAAAGATTACGCTCTTCGTTACCGACGTTCGGAGTGTACCGACTCTTTTGGTGCAGCGGGACGTCGTCGGCTCGAGGTGGAGTGTTTCCGGAGCAAGGCACGAGCGTAGAAGAGCTTTGAGGCGTTGAGAGAATTGATGTTCGAAGCTTGGGGTCGAGGGGTGCTATTTATAGCACCTAGGGCGCCCTGGACGTCGGGGGCGCCCTGCCACGTGTCAGCCGATCCGCACTTCGCTCGGTCAAGCTTTATCCCACCTAAATAGGGATGAGTTTTGACCTCTGGGGTGCCCTAGTCGCTGAGGGCGCCTTCATTGACGCGGTCTTCTCGGCTGGATAGAGTTGATCGACCTCGCTGGCATAGGCGCGAAGCGCTTTGGCACCTGAGGGCGCCCTGGATGCAGAGGGCGCCCCGGCCAGTGGTTAGCCGAACTCCTTTTTGCCTTACTTGTTTCTTGTTCACCATGGAGGTGCCCTAGACACTCAGGGCGCCCTACTTAGCTGCTGCCTCACTCCTTTGAGGCTCTCTGAGCTGCAGACACACGTTCCTTTGGTCCTGCATCCAGGGTTAGTCCGAAAACAAAATAAAGCATTAATTTATACAGCCTTAGCTGTCTTGGTTCTGACTTTGGTCTCCAAAATGGAGCCCTAGGTCGAACCGACGCCTACTGTTCCCTCGACGGGGAACGCGTCCTCACCTACTCCTCTCGGGAGAATTTACCTGATGCCAACCGCTCCTTTGGTTGGACTTTTGCCTGACGGTCCTTTGTCAGGTCTTGGATGCCGAGCTGTCCTTCGCCCGGTGCCTAGCAGTCCTTCGCTAGGGCTTTTGACTCTGGCATTCCTTCGCCAGTGCCTAGCGGTCCTTTGCTAGGGCTTACTTCCCTGGCATTCCTTCGCCAGTACCTAGCAGTCCTTCGTTAGGGCTTTTCCTGCACACTAGATTAGCTTGTTAGAAAATAAGTATGACTTAACTTTTGACCTATGTTGCCATTATCAAAACACAGGTTTGACTTGGGTGCATTCTGCACCAACAATCTCCCCCTTTTTGATTTATGGCAACCCTAGTTCAAAAAGTTAAGTTTAATTATAACATGAAAAAGTTTTAACTTTTGTTCCCTCCCCCTGGAAGGAATCTCCCCCTAGATTTTTCAAAAATTCGTGGGGTTATCAAAACTTTACTTAGTATGTATTTTGAAAAACTTAAGTTTAAAAAAATCTTTTGATAACTTAAGCTAAAAGAATATAATGGTAATTTCTGAAAATACGAGTCTTGAGTACTTGAGAAATTTTGAAGCTTTGAGTTTAAAGTACTCATTGGTTTTAGGGTTTAAGTTACTTAGGAATTTTTTTGAAGAACTTGAGCTTATAAAAGTTTTGAAAAGTTTAGGCTTTGAAGTACTTATAAGATTTTTGAGAAATTTAAGCTCTAAGTACTTATAAGATTTTTGAAAAACTTAAGCTTTAAATACTTATAAGATTTTTGAAAAACTTAAGCTTTAAGTACTTATAAGATTTTTGAAAAATTTTGGACAGTAGCTAACTTTTAGAAAAATATTTTGAGAAGGAATTTTGAGAAAGAAAAAAATAGCTTTTTGAAAAATATTTTGAGAAGGAAAAAAAGTTTACTTCTCTCCTTTCCTATCTCTCCCCCTTTGCCATATATCAAAAAAAAAAACAGATAGATATTAAATTGCAAAAAAAGACATGATTTTGCCGTACTGAATCAGGACTTATACCAAATCAGTTAACTTTTCTTTGTAGGGACCTGTCTAACCCATTTAGCTACTTACTAGCTGTTATAAACAGTAGCTTTTGCTAGGGTTAGTCAAGTTAAGTGTTTCTGTTCAAGTTAGATTTTCTAAGCTTGACACTTAACTTGATTGCTATGTAAATTCTATTTAGTGCCCCAATTACTGCAGATGCACTGACTTAAAGCATCTTGAATTAAGGCAAAGACCTAAGCATCTCAACCCTTTCTAGGTTATCAATCAAAAGTACCCTAAGGTGCTTGTGAGATGCTGGCTTCTAAGTCTATAGGTGCATGCAGTTCTAGGGTTAGGGCCTAGGCTAAGTCCATTTCGAGAAAAACCCTAATTTTTTAAAAGGGGTAGTTTTGAGAAAAATAAAACTAAGTCGAAAGTGAAAACTGATTTTGAAATTAAGTAAAGCAGTTTTTCAAAATTCTCTTTTTAGAAGACTGATTTTTGAAATTAAGTAGAGCAGTAAAAAAATTGAGTTAATCTATTCTACATAGCACAATCCTAACTCTTAATGGAATGAAACTAAGTAGTCAAGGGCTAGGAAAGTCAATACAGTCAAATAGTCAAAACATAAGTCAACCCTAAGGGGCAGTCAGATAGTTACGAGTATAATGCGGAGTAAATCTAAGACGAAGGGCCGGGACGATCAGATGGACCCGGCTGCCATGAATCAAATCGTGCCATCATCTCTAAGAATCGTGCATCAGCTACTTCTCTATCAGCTCGGCGAGCGTCCATCTGCTCTATGTGGAAGGCCTCGACCTCCTCTCGGAGACTCTGTATCTGTGTCTCCATACGGGTCACTCTCTCGTAGAGTGTCGGTGGAGCGGGCTCGTCTATATGGGCTCGGGCTTCTGCTGCTATATCTGCGACGTCGTACTCGACCTCCTCATCCGAATCGATCTGATGAGCTGCTCTCCGACGTCTCCAGGACAGGACCCCGGTACCGGACACCTCTATACCTGCTAGGGCGAAGTTTCTATAGCTTATTTCATCGTAGTCGGTCAGATCGGCCATTTCTCCCTCGGTAATGTTCCTACCATGGTAATGTAATAGGGACGTGATAATGTGGCAGTAGGGTGTGCGTACCCGCCCTTGTGTGGTCACACTGGATGCGTGTAGGATAGTGTGAAACATATGAAGTCCTATATCAATATCTAGCTGGTGAATCAGGGCGTACAGGAGAAAGGTATGGAATGGTCGCATAGTGGTGACGTCCCTGGTGGATAATGGCAGAATACATCGGACTAAGACCCTGTATAGGGCGTAGTCCTGAACCTCTAAGTCGACTGACTGGAATCGTCTGGCCACTGGTTGCCTAAAGAAATATGAGTGTAATGTATCTAAGGTGATGTGAGAATAGGGAGCATCAAAGGGAGGCTCCCTAGGAGGATAACAACAGAAGATGGACTGCGAGGGTTGTAGTCCTAGAAATCGGTTCAGTAATGTTGGTGTGATGGTTAAGGGAATACCTTGAACCATGGTGGAGAACATGAGATTATCCTGTCTAATGATATTATTGTAAAATTCTGCACATAAGGAAGTATTGATTGGGTGGGTGCAGAATACGAGATTGTCCAGTTGGTAGTGGTTTATGACGTTCATAGCTAGGGGACAGGATTGGGTGAAGAATAGTCTATTCAAGTAGCTCGTCTTTATAAGTTTATAGGTGGTACGAGCGAACTTGTTACACAATTCTGAATTGGGAAACCTAGGATCAGGACTAGGTTGAGTACCGGGTTCTGCCTGGTTAGGTCGGCGTCTACTAAGAGAAGGAATGTATACTTAAAGAAAGTATGTATTTAATGAAAAATTGAAAAGAAATTAAAAAAATAAATTATACCGGTTTGCTCGGGGAGGCATTGTTGAAGATGAGAGCTTGAGAGCTTAAGAGGGTTGCAAGATCTCTTGGAAGGTAGAAAGTTTAGGAGGAGAAGTGTATTGGGTGTGAAGAGAAGAAGGGGAAGGGAGCCCCTTTTTATAGGCAGTCTCGGGCGCCCTTACTCGGGAGGGCGCTCTGACTGGCGAGGGCGCCCTTTCTGACCAGGGCGCCTTGACCAGGCTGCAGCTGCCTTTTTGGCATCTTTTGACCACTGAAGGACACTGGCAAGGGCGCCTTTCCGGACGAGGGCGCCTTTACCAGGTCTGTACTTCCGTTTGTGCGGCTTTCTGCCGTTGAAAGACTGTGGGAGGGCACCCTGCATGACAAAGGCGCCCTAAACAGGGCTGCACCTGCCTTTTGGCAGCTTTTGACCACCCTCGGGGTATACGAAGGCGCCCTTAGGTTCCAGGGCGCCCTAAGGACTAGCTTTTGACTCTAAGGAAGTGCATTTGACCAGATTTGACCTGCTTTAACTATATTGACCATGGTTTGACTATATTGACCGTGGTTTGACTATATTGACCATGGTTTGACTATATTGACCGTGGTTTGACTATATTGACTGTGGTTTGACTATATTGACCATGGTTTGACTATATTGACCATGGTTTGAGATATAGTATTTAACTACAACACAGGTATTAAAGGACTCATAATTGAGTTTTAATTTTACTGTCTCACCCAAATCTAGGGTTTTCAATCACGTTAACCTTATAGGTTTTGTGAGACAGGTTTTTGATAGTTTTTAAAGTTGAAAGTTTATTTTAAAAATAATTAAATTTTGAAGACTTAATTAATTTTGAAAACAATTAAATTTCTGAAAAACTTAATTTTGAAAACAATTGAATTTTCCAACATAAGTTTAAATCTACAAATAACTGAATTTTTGTGTTAGATTTGAATTTGACAAAAATTAATTTGAATTTGAATTTCAAAAATTGGCTTCCAGGTCTTGGCGAGGCACTAGGCCTTCTTTGGCCGTAGCCTTATGGGATCATCCACCCTTTCCTTGACAAAGCCTTTTAATGAAATTTCATTTTCAAAATTATTCTTTGAAAAATTTCTGGTCTAACTAGTTTGAGTTTTGGATCGGCAGCTTCGGCTAGTTCCGCCAAATTGGCTTCCCTAACTTACTATCATCTCACCTCCACCCAATACTATGTTGTCAAATTTCAGCTAAGTTTGTTTAGTCCTTAAGCTAGCCTAAGTCTAAGCATGGTAAATTGCAAAAATTAAATAAACAGGCAAACAATCATATTGAAAAAAAAATTAAATTTTAATGAACTATAAATATTGTTTTCAGTTTGGCTCCCCCTGGACTAAAGCCACGGTGATGGTTGGGCAAGATGTGAATCTTGTCCTTGGGGATCCAATACTGATTTGATCCAGTTGGTTGGTTCAGGCACAGTTTAGGTACCCATGCCTGAATTTTTCCTCTAGACTGATTCAGTACAGCCAAATATGATCTTTGTCGGGATTTGGTTCGGTAGCCAAGTCCGGATCGATTTAGAACGGACTTCTGTTTCCCAAGAATCATGTCAAGATTTTTGGAACCAGAAGTAAATTGTTCTAAGGCTGATCTAAGATCCTTAACTTGAGTTTTCAGGGAGGAGTTTTCCTTTTCAAGTTTTTCAACTTGAGTAGGAGTTCCTTCCTGAACCTTCTCGGTTAAGGGTTTAGAGTCAGCTCCCTCTTTCAGGAGTTTTACTTCCTGTCGGAGGGACTCGACTCGGAGTTTGGCTTTGGCCAAATCTCGAGAAAGAAACGAAATTAACTCAGTTAATTGTAATCTATTAAAACCAGTTACCTTAATTTCTCCATCTTCTGTGAAGGTCAGCTCGCCGTCCTCTTGTTCTGTTTCTGACTCAGTCTCAACTTTTTCTGAGGCGGTCAGAGCTAGGAGGTTGGACTGGGGTGCCTCTTCTTCTTCTTCTGAGGACGATTCGTCCCAGGTTGCTTGCAGTGCCTTCTTTCTTCTCGTCCTTTTTGTCTCCTTTAGGTTAGGGCACTCTGATTTGTAGTGGCCCTTTTTCTTACATTCGTAGCATGTCACATTAGGCTTGTTTGCGGGTTCAACTGGTTCGTCCTTTCTTCGGCCGGTTTTCCGTTTGTTGGTTCGGTTCTTCAGCTCCTTGTAGTAGTTTCGAGCGAGCCGGACCAGCTTAGTTTGTTCTCCTTCTTCGTCTTCTGAGTCTGTGTCAGAGTTAGACTCAGGTTCGGGTTCAGTCTTTTTCTTTGTTGTCCTTCCAGTTTTACCTGCAACGAAAGCGATACCTTTCTCGACCACATTGGTGTTAGTTTGTTCGTGCAGTTCTAGTTCGGAAAATAATTCATCTAATTTTATTTTAGAAAGATCCCTAGAGACCTTGTATGCATCTACCATATATGCCCACAAGGTGTTTCTAGGGAAGGCGTTTAGAGCATACCTTATTAGGTTACGGTTTTCAACCTTGTGACCTATTGTGTGAAGACCGTTCATTACCTCTTGGATTCGTGCGTGGAGATGGGCTGCTGTTTCATTGTCGGCCATCTTGATGGTGTAGAGTTTGTTCAGTAGCAGATCCCTTTTACTGATCCGAGTATCTGACGTCCCTTCGTGCAGCTCGATCAGTTTTGTCCATAGCTCCTTTGCACTGTTGAAAGGGCCCACGCGATTCAGCTCTTCCTTTGTCAGCCCGCATTGTAGGGTTTGTGTTGCTTTTGCGTCGGCTTCTATCTTGTGTTTAAGGGAGTTGTCTCATTCGGAGTAACTTTGTGGTTGTCCTTCGACGTTTTTGGGGATCTCCAGACCGGACTGGATGATGATCCACATATCCACCTGAGTTTTCAGGTGGACCTCTATACGACTTTTCCAGTAAGAAAAGTCTTCTCCACTGAAAAGTGGAGGTCTAGCGGTGCTGAACCCCTCTTGCATGGCCATTTTAATGTGAAAAAAACTTAACAGAAAAGCAAATTTTCTAAGACTAGGTCTTGGATTAGTAGTGCTGGATAAGGGAAATTAAAATATCGAGGGGTGTTGCACCAACCTCGATTAACGAAAAAATTCGTACGAAAAAAAATCGAAAATAATAAAGAAATCCGAAAAGAAATTTTCAAACTGGTGGTTGCACCAAGTTTGAACTTCCCCGCTCTGATACCACTTGTTGGATCGAGATAACCGATAGAGGGGGGTGAATATCGGAAATCGTTCAGATTTTCGTAAAGAGCACGTACGCAGCGGAAAAATAAAAACAGCACAAAGTCACAGTCGATTTACTTGGTTCGGAGCCTGTGTCGACTCCTACTTCAAGGCCCACGGTCGTTGACCGTTTACTTTGGGCAATTCTATATACGCGCAAAATCGTTTACAATAATTTTAATTACAAAGAGAGTGCACTAAAATAATAATAAAAGATTACGCTCTTCGTTACCGACGTCCAGAGTGTATCGACTCTTTTGGTGCAGCGGGACGTCGTCGGCTTGAGGTGGAGTGTTTCCGGAGCAAGGCACGAGCGTAGAAGAGCTTTGAGGCATTGAGAGAATTGATGTTCGAAGCTTGGGGTCGAGGGGTGCTATTTATAGCACCTAGGGAGCCCTGGACGTCGGGGGCGCCCTGCCACGTGTCAGCCGATCCGCACTTCGCTCGGTCAAGCTTTATCCCACCTGAATAGGGATGAGTTTTGACCTCTGGGGCGCCCTGGTCGCTGAGGGCGCCTTCATTGACGCGGTCTTCTCGGCTGGATAGAGTTGATCGACCTCGCTGGCATAGGCGCGAAGCGCTTTGGCACCTGAGGGCGCCCTGGCTGATGAGGGCGCCCTGGATGCAGAGGGCGCCCCAGCCAGTGGTCAGCCGAACTCCTTTTTGTCTTACTTGTTTCTTGTTCACCATGGAGTCGCCCTAGACACTCAGGGCGCCCTACTCAGCTGCTGCCTTACTCCTTTGAGGCTCTCTGAGCTGCAGACACACGTTCCTTTGGTTCTGCATCCAGGGTTAGTCCGAAAACCAAATAAAGCATTAATTTATACAGCCTTAGCTGTCTTGGTTCTGACTTTGGTCTCCAAAATGGAGCCCTAGGTCGAACCGACGCCTACTGTTCCCTCGATGGGGAACGCGTCCTCACCTACTCCTCTCGGGAGAATTTACCTGATGCCAACCGCTCCTTTGGTTGGACTTTTGCCTGACGGTCCTTTGTCAGGTCTTGGATGCCGAGCTGTCCTTCGCCCGGTGCCTAGCAGTCCTTCGCTAGGGCTTTTGACTCTGGCATTCCTTCGCCAGTGCCTAGCGGTCCTTTGCTAGGGCTTACTTCCCTGGCATTCCTTCGCCAGTACCTAGCAGTCCTTCGCTAGGGCTTTTCCTGCACACTAGATTAACTTGTTAGAAAACAAGTATGACTTAACTTTTGACCTATGTTGCCATTATCAAAACACAGGTTTGACTTGGGTGCATTCTGCACCAACAAAATCATGTAAAACCATGGTCAAACCAACTAAACCATGGTCAAAAAATGACAAGACATCAAATTTGTCACTTCCTACACACCCCGGCCGCTCGTGACTCCTCGGGCGCCCCCCTCCATGCCTTTATCTTCTCTCAAGGCAAAAAGCTGCCTCTGACCCTTGACCAGGGCGCCCGGAACCACGCGGGCGCCCCCATATCAGTCAAAGCAGTAAAAGCTGCAAAATCACCCTGACCGGGGCGCCCGGGCCACTGTGGGCGCCCCCAATAGCCCTAGTCACTGCCAAAGGCAGAGACCCCTGTCCCGGGCGCCCGGGAGCTCCCGGGCGCCCCCAATAAACTGCCTATAAAAAGGCATCCGAACCCCCTCTTCTTCCCACACCAAAAACCATCCTCCTTCATCACTTCCTTCCTTCCAAGAAGATCAAGTGACACTCGTGCTTTCTCAATCTCAACCATGCCGCCCCGGTATGATTTCTTTTATGCATTTAGAATTGTCTTAATTCCTTTCTTATAAGTGCATGTTTCTTAACTTAGAAAACGCCGAGCAAACCAAGCGAACCCCGGTACCGAACCGAGTCCCGACCCTAGGTTTCCGACTCTAGAACTTTGTAATAAGTTTGCTCAAACAACCTACAAGCCTATCATAACTAGCTATCTCAAAAGACACTTCTTCACCCAATCTTGTCCTTTAGCCATGAATGTTATAAACTTTTATCAACTAGATAATCTAGTATTCTGCACTCATTCGATTAATACATCTTTATGTGCCGAATTCTATAATAACATAGTTAGACAGAACGATCTCATGTTTGTCACCACTGTTCAAGGGATACCCTTGTCGATTACCCCTACCTTGCTAAATTGATTCCTTGGATTACGACCCTCCCAGTCCACCTTTTGTTGCTATCCACCTAGGAATCCTCCATTTGATTCTCCCTACTCTCACATTACTCTAGACACTCTCCACTCCTATTTCTATAGGGAAGCTAGACTCTCCGCAGATAGACGATTACAGTCCGTTGATCTTCAGGTCCAAGACTACGCCCTGTACATAGTTCTGGTCCGATGCATCTTACCACTATCCACTAGGGATATCGTGACCATGCGACCCTTTCATACTTTCCTTCTGTATGCCCTAATCCATCATCTTGACATTGACATTGGCCTTCACATGTTCCACGCTATTTTACATGACTCCAGTGTCACGACTCAGGGTCGGGTACGCACCCCCTTCTGCCACATCATCACTTCCATCCTTCATCGCCACGGTCGTGACATTACCATAGGTGAAATAACTGCGATGACCGATTTTGACGAGATAGGGTTTAGGAACTTCTCTTTAGCTGGTATAGATGTATCGACCACCGGGGTTTTGACTTGGAGACGACAGCGAGCCGGAGCTCAGATCGACTCAGACGAGGAGGTAGACGTTGACGTTGGAGATCTGGCAGCTAAGGCTCGAGCACACATAGACGAGCCCCCTCCACCGACACTCTACGAGAGAGTGACACGGCTGAAGACACATGTCCAGAGCCTCCGAGAGGAAGTGGAGGCAAATCATGCCGAAGATATGGAGACAAATCTGGGCTACTACACTGGGTATATGAGCGCCCTTAGAGCTGAGAGGGAGGCCAGAGACGCACAATATCACGAGATGATGGCACTATTTCGATCATGGCAGCCTGGCTCATCTGACCACCCTGGCCCTTCTTCATAGTTAGACTATTTCAGCATTGTACTAAGTAACTAAAACCTGACTCATGTTTTGACTCTACTGGATCTCTGTTTGACTAGGTCACCTATTTTGACTACTTATTTGACTTGAGTATCTGATCTTTACTATGCTTGGTAGAATAGGCCTAGTCTACTATTGGGTTTCTTACTTAAAATCAATTTTAAAGAAATTTTTAAATGCTTTTAAAATAAGCTTTTATTCAGTTTTGAAAAGTTTTAAAATAAAGTTTTTAACTTAGTTTTATTTTCAAAACTACCCCTTTTCAAAACTAGGGTTTTTTCGCAAATGGACTTAGCCTAGGCCCTAACCCTAGAACTGCATGCACCTATAGATTTAGAAGCCAGCATCTCACAAGCACCTTAGGGTACTTTTGATTGATAATCTAGAAAGGGTTGAGATGCTTAGGTCTTTGCCTAAATTCAAGATACTTTAAGTCAGTGCATCTGCAGTAATTAGGGCACTAAATACAACTTACAAAGTAATCAAGTTAAGTGTCATGTTAAGAAAATCTAACTTGAACAGCACACTTAACTTGACTAACCCTAGCAAAAACTACTGTTTATAACAGTCAATTAGTAGCCAATTGGGTTAGACAGGTCCCTAAAAGAGAAAATTGAAACCGATTTGGTTTAATTCTTATCATGAATTGGTTCAGTACAGCAAAATCATGTAAGTTATTTTCCTTTATGCAATTTAATTATCCTGTTTTTGCTGTATTTACTTGTTTTTGATATATGGCAAAGGGGGAGAGATAGGAAAGGAAAGTGTTTAAATTTTCAAATTCTAAAGTGTTTAAATTTTCAAACTCTATCCTTTATTCAAAAAGTACTAAGTTTTTTAAGTATTTAATTTTTTTTTTAAATTTTCTCTAAGTACTTTGAACTGAAATTTTCAAAATTTTCTAAGTACTTTGAACTGAAGTTTTCATTAAAATTTTTTAAACTGAAGTTTTTATTCAAAAATTTTCTCTAAGTACGTTGACCTGAAATTTTCAAAATTTTCTCTAAGTACTTCGAACTTAAATTTTCAAAATTTCTCTAAGCACTCAAACTTAAGTTTTCTAAGTATTCAAATTATCCAACAAGTTATTTTTTGGAAAATATATCATTAAAGGCTCTGTTGAAAATTATTCCATCTTTAGACTTAGAATTTATTTTCAAAAACCCCACGAACTTTTGAAAAATCTAGGGGGAGATTCCTTCCAGGGGGAGGAAACAAAATTTCATTTAATATGCTCTGATTAACTTAACTTTTTGAACCTGGGTTGCCATAAATTAAAAAGGGGGAGATTATTGGTGCAGAAAGCACCCAAGTCGAACCTGAGTTTTGATAATGGCAAAAGGGTTCAAAAGTTAAGGTATAATGTTTATCTAAGATATTACTCAAGTGTGCAGGAAAAAGTCCTAGCAAAGGAATGCTAGGCACCTGGCAAAGGAATGCCAGGATACAAAGACCTTGCGAAGGATCGCTGGGCACCTAGCGAAGGGCTGCTAGGAGACGAAGACCTAGCGAAGGACTGCTAGGCACCAGGCGAAGGATAGCTTGGGATTGAAGCCCTAGCGAAGGACTGCTAGGCACCAGGCGAAGGACAGCTTGTGATTGAAGACCTGGCGAAGGAATGCTAGGCACCGGGCGAAGGACAGCTTGGTATCCAAGACCTGGCGAAGGACAGCTAGGCACCCGGTGAAGGACTGCTGGGCAAAAGTCCAACCGGAGGAGCCCGGTTGGCATCAGGTACATTCTCTCGAGAGGAGTAGGTGAGGACGCGTTCCCCGTCGAGGGAACAGTAGGCGTCGGTTCGACCTAGGGCTCCATTTAGGAGGCCCAAAGTCAGAACCAAGACAGCTAAAGCTGTATAAAATTAATATAACATTGCTCTATGTTGTTTTGGACTAACCCTGGATGCAGGACTGAAGGAACGAGTGTCTGCAGCTTAGAGAGCCTTAAAGGAGTGAGGCGGAAGCTGAGTAGGGCACCCCCAAGGTGAACACAAAACAAAGTAAAGCAAAATGAGCTTCGACAGCTTATGGGCAGGGCGCCCCCGTGCTCCCGGGCGCCCCCAGCGTCCCGAGCGCCCCCAGCGTCCCGGGCGCCCCCAGATGAAGCTAACAAAGTAGAACCCAGCGAAGCCAACGGATAAGAGGAGACCCGGTCAACTCGGGTACCCCCAGCGCTTCGGGCGCCCTCGTCAAAGCCTGATCTCGAGTTTTAAGGGATCAGAGCTGACCGAGAGGGAATCGGATCGGCTGACACGTGGGGGGGGGGGGGAGGGGGCGCCCCCGACGTTCCGGGTGCCCCCAGGGGCTATAAATAAGCTCTCGACCCCAAGGCTTCCATCAATCAATTCTTCCAACGCATTCACGCTCTTCTGCTCCTGCGCTTTGCTCCGGAAGTCTCCCGACTCGAGATACACTGACGACGCCCACCTGCTCCGAAAAGACAATCCACACTGGACATCGGTAACGAAGAGCTTTCTTTAAAGTTTACATTACTAGTAATTCAATCTTGTAAACTGGTTTTGCGAAAATATAGAATTGCTCGCAGAAAACGGTCAACGACCGTGGGCCTTGGGGTAGGAGCCAACCGTGACTCCGAACCAAGTAAAAAACTTGGTGTTTGCGTGTTTGATTTAAATTTCCGCTGCGTAATTTCTCTAACTTATTAATCCGAACGTTTTACGATATTCACCCCCCCTCTATCGTTTCTCTCGATCCAACAAAATATAGGAAGGAAAATAGAATAGAGAGAAGATCAACAAACAATATTGCAAGAATTGATATGAAAAAGGAACACCAAGTGATTCACCTCTATAAATGTGGTCCAATCATAGAAATATAGTTCTGAAAGAACCTAAGCAAGTTCTAGAGTACAATCACATGTGTGTATCACAAAAATTAGGCCAAATCCTCACTAGGTAAAAATAATTTATCTCAAGTCATCAATCTAGAGCCCATAACTAAGTAGTACTCAAGCATCCAAGAATTTTCATCCATTGACTCAAATCCTAAGTTTTAACAACCAAATTTAATTTATTTTCAAAAGACTCTAAAATGATATAGAGAAAACCTAGAGGGATACATTTATTCCTAATTATGCAAGAAATAAGGTGCCGAAAAGGGTAAAATGGTGTCTACCATGACTCTTTTATTCATCCTACACTACCTAAATATTTATTAAATGAAAACTCATTGTAAAAGAAAAGGTTTACTTCTAGAAAACATAAAGATGATATATACAATGAAATGAAAGTGCAAGAAAAATGAAACTCCCCTTTATGTTGGGTAGATAACATCTTTAATGTCCAATCCATCCACCTCTAGCTCTTTTACCTCTTCAAAGTATTTCTTGAGCCGGTGGCCATTTACTCTCCAAACAAAATCATTAGTCTCATCCTTTCTCTCACCAACACCATAAGGAAAAAATGTTAGTTACAAGAAATGGACTTTCCCATCTAGACCTCAACTTACTTTTAATCAATTTGAGCCTTGACTTGTACAATAGAACCTTGTCGCCAATTTGGAACTCTTTCCTCAATAAGTGCTTGCCATGAAAAATCTTAGTCTTCTCCTTGTGGATCCTTGAGTTTTCAAATGCTTCTAGTCTTATCTCCTCAAGTTCTTGAAGTTGAAGCTTCCTTTCTTCTCTCACTTTAGTAGCATCAAAGTTGCAAGCTTTCACCGCCCAATACGCTTTGTGCTCTATCTCCACAGGTAGATGACAAGTTTTTCCATATACTAATCAGTAGGGAGACATCTCAATTGGTGTCTTGTATGACATTCTATAGGCTCATAGTGCATCATCAAGTCTCTTGCTCCAATCTTTCCTATTAGGCCCAACGGTCTTTTCCAAAATTACTTTGATCTCTCTATTTGAAATTTCGGCTTGCCCATTAGTTTTGGGTTGGTAGGGAGTAGAAACTTTGTGCACAATCCCATACTTGCTAAGTAGAGCCTTCATGTGTTTGTTGCAAAAATGAGATCCTTGATCACTTATTATAGCCCTTGGAATCCCAAACATAAAAAAATATGTGACCTGACAAAACTAACAATAACACAAGAATCATCAGTCCTGGAGGGAATTGCCTCCACCTATTTAAAAACATAATCAACAACAAGCAAAATATACAAATATCCTCAAGATGCAGGAAAAGGTCCCATAAAATCTATATCCCAAACATCAAAAATCTCACAAAAAGCATAGTTTGTTGGGGCATTTTATTTCTAGCTCTTATGTTCCCAGTTCTCTGACATCTATCACAATTCTTATAAAATAGATATGCATCATGAAATAATGTAGGCCAATATAAACCACACTCCAAAACTTTCCTAGCTGTTCTCTATGGTCCAAAATGTCCTCCACAGGTTGATGAATGACAAAATGTAAGAACTGAATAAAATTCATGATCAGGTATGCATCTTCTAATTATTTGATCATTACAAAACTTCCACAAGTAAGGGTCATCCCACACATAGAATTTAGCATCACTTTTGAGTTTATCTTTCTGAGCCTTAGTAAATTGTGTAAGAAAAACATAAGCTACTAAAAAGTTAACTAGATTTGCATACTAGGGCGACTCACAATGTATCACTAGAAGATGCTCATCTCCAAAGTCATCATCAATAGTGGCAGGGGATCCATCTCCCTCAATTCTGCTCAAATGGTCCGCAACCAAATTCTCTTTGCCACTCCTATCTCGGATTTCCAAGTCAAATTCTTGGAGTAGAAGCATCCATCTAATTAATCTGGGCTTAGCATCTGGCTTCTTCAGTAGGTACTTCAGAGCTGCATGATTAGAAAAAATAATAACATGTGAGCACAACAAATATGATCTAAATCTGTCTAAAGCAAAAACAATGGCAAGTAGCTCTTTTTCAGTGGTGGTGTAGTTGGCTTGAGCAACATCTAGGGTTTTGGAAGCATAGCAGATAACATGAGGTGCTCCATCCACCCTCTGTGCAAGAACAGCTCCTACAACAAAATTAGAAGCATCACACATTAGTTCAAAAGGTAAGTTCCAATCAGGGGGTCTAATAATAGGAGCTGAAGTAAGAGCCTCCCTTAATATCTGAAAAGCTTCTTTGCATTTTTCATCAAAACAAAATTCCACATCTTTTTGCAACAATCTAGTCAAGGGCCGAGCAATCTCACTGAAGTCTCTAATATATCTCCTGTAGAACCCTGCATGGCCAAGAAAAGCTCGAACATCCCGTACGCATACGGGGTAAGATAAAGAAGATATAACACTAATTTTAGCAGGATCTACCTCAATGCCTTTTCTTACGACTATGTGACCTAAGACAATACCATGCTCTACCATAAAATGACAATTTTCAAAATTAAGAACAAGATTGGTTTCAATGCATCTATGGAGTATCCTAGACAAATTATCTAAACAAGAATCAAATGAAGTGCCAAATACTGAAAAATCATCCATGAAAATCTCCATGCAGTGTTCTAACAATTCACCAAAAATACTTACCATGCACCGCTGGAAAGTCCCTGGAGCATTGCAGAGTCCGAATGACATCCGTCTATATACAAATGTGCCGAAAGGACAAGTGAATGTGGTCTTCTCCTGATCCTCCGGATCTATGCAAATCTGAAAATATCCTGAGTACCCATCCAAGAAGCAGTAATGAGACTTCCCTGCCAACCTCTCTAGCATCTGATCAATAAAAAGCAAGGGATAGTGGTCTTTCCTCGTGACTTGATTCAGCTTCCTATAGTCAATGCAAACTCTCCATGAATTCTTTACTCTGGTAGGCACTAACTCATTGCTCTCATTTTCTACCACTGTTACTCCTAATTTCTTAGGCACCACATGGATAGGACTAACCCACTTACTATCAGAAATAGGGTATATGATACCTTCCTGTAAGAGTCGAGTCACCTCTTTCTTCACAACATCCAAAATCAGTGGATTTAATCTTCTCTGTGGCTGCCTAACTGGCTTGACATGCTCTTCCAAAAATATCCTGTGCATGCAAATAGCTGGGCTAATACCAGGTATATCAGCTAAAGTTCACCCAATGGCTTTCTTGTGCTGCCTCAGAACTTGCAATAATTTGTCTTCTTGCTCTGAATCTAAGTTCTGGGCGATGATGACAGGAAAATTCTGCTCCTCTCCTAGATAAACATACTTCAAATGATTTGGCAATGGCTTCAACTCAATCTGTGCCTGCTCAGTATGTAGGGGTGATCCTTGGTGCTCAGTGCAATCCCCTACACTCACACCTATCCTTTGAGTCCTCTGAAATATCAATCAAAGTAGGTGATCTCTGGGGCTCAGTGCAATCCCCTACACCTATAAAATCCTCTCTATCTGGAAGTAAATCTGAAATACCCTCCAAATCAACCTCCTCAATAGCAAATGTCTCCTCAGCCTCCTCTGAACTGAAATACCCTCTGGAAATATCAAGCGGAGCTCCCTCAGCAAATACATCTACATCATCCAACTCATCTAGAATATCAATTCTCATAATAGAGTGATCCTCTCTGGGGTGCTTCATGACATCGAAAATACTGAACTGGACTACTGTGTCTCCTATCTCCATGGACAGTGTGCCTGCATAAACATCAATTTTTATCCTTGCAGTCTTCAAAAATGGCCTCCCAAGAATGAGTGGAGATATGTGTGCTAGGTAGTCCCCATCTATGTCCAAGATGTATAAATCTGCAGGAAAAACCAGCTCCTTCACCTTCACTAACACATCTTCAATAATACCAGCTGGATGGGTCTGACTCCTGTCTGCTAACTGAATCACCACTCCCATGGGCTGCAAAGGACCAATACCAAGCATCTGAAAGACTGATCTGGGCATAACATTAATTGAGGCCCCCAGTCCAACATGGCATCATGAAAGAGAGTCCTCCCTATCTCACAAGACACAGTAAAAACCCCTGGATCTTCACATTTCTGAGGGATAGAATGAATAAGGGCTGAGACATTCTTCTCTATGTTGACCAATTCATTCTCCTTCAGTTTCTTCTTGTGAACACACAAATCTTTGAGAAATTTAGCATACTTAGGAATTTGTTTAATCATAGTCAACAAAGGTACATTTATCTCCACCTTACTAAAAAGTTTGATAAGCTCATTATACTCCTTAGCTTTCTCCTCCTCCACTTGCTTTTTGGCTTGAGTCTTGCGCTGTGGAAAGGGCAAAGGAACCCTTAATTCCTCCTCTTGAGCCGAAACTTGTGGAGTTGAAACTTGAGCTAGAATTCCAAATGAAGTAGCTGCTGTAAACTCATTGTTGCCACTGATTTCTCCTTTATTTTCCACCAAAATCACAAGATCAATTGAAGAAGGAGTGAGGCTTGGACTAGGATTGAAACCAACTGATTTAGAAGACTTTTCAGGGATGTTTTGAGCTGGAAAACTAGCTGCTGTCCGGTTTTCAAAAAATTCAACCCTTGGAGCATTCGAACTAGAAGCAACCTTCCCACTCCTCAAAGTGATGACACTAACATTCCCCTTTGGATTGGGAGTAGCTTGAGAAGGTAATTGACTTGATCCTTGGGCTTGCATTTGGTTCATTCCACTAGCCAATTGTCCAATGTGCCTCTCAATATTTTGTAAGGTAGAATCATTTTTTTGTTGACCTTGTTGTTGTTGTAAAATTTGTTGTTGTTGGAGAATTTGTTGTATTATTTTCTCTAGCCTTTGTTATTGAGCATTCACCCCACTAGAACCTCCATAATCTCCTTGGTTAGAATAAGACTTCGGTTGGCCTTGAAATGAAGAAGTAGGCTGCTAAAAATTATGTCCTTGCTGTGAACTTTGAAAATGGGGCTGTTGGGGCTGATTAAATTGTTGATTTGGCTGTGAAAATTGTTAAAAAGTGGGTTGGGAACTTGGTTGAAATTACTGAGAATTGTAGCTCTGAAAATTCTGGTTTTGAGGTTGAAATTATTATGGTGAGGGTTGAAATTGTTGACTTGAGGGCTGAAAATTTTGATTGTATGACTGAAATGCTTGCTGTGAAGATTTATATCCCTGCTGTGAGGGTTGAAATGGTTGCTGAAAATTCAGATTCCCTTGGAAACCTTGCTGATTTCCTTGAAAAGGTTGCTGATTTTGATGAAAGGGTTGCTGAAATTGTTGGAAAGGCTGATTACTTGGCTGAAAATTTTGGAAATTCGGTTGGCATTGTTGAAGGGGCTGTTGTGAAGGATTTTGTTGATAAAATGAGTTTTCATACTTCAAATTTGGATGATCCCTCCAACCCGGATTGTAAGTAGATGAATAGGGATTGTTCTTTGCTTGAAATTGTCCCCTAGTCAAAGCTGCTAGTGATTCGTCTTGCTGAAGATTAGGACACAAATCCGAGTTATGTTCTTGGCTTGAGCAAATACTACACAACCTCATCACTTGATTTGTAGGCGGAGGTACCAAAAAATTCTAATTTTGGCTCACATTGTTCAATGTCATTTGCTTCACTAACGAGGTAAGCTCCATCAAAGAACTCTTGATCTTCTTTTATTCATTAGAAACCATCTGGACCTCATTCACTCCTCTGGTGGAAAGAGCTCTATTCCCAAACTGTTGTGAATTTTCTGCCATGTTTGAAATTAACTCTCTAGCCTGATCCGGTGTCTTGTTCACTAAGGCTCCTCCAGCTGCAGCATCGATCATAATCCTATCCATCTGGAGTAGACCCTCATAGAAATACTGAATAAGGAGTTGCTCACTGATCTGGTGCTGTGGACAACTAGAGCATAACTTGTTGAATCTCTCCCAATAATCATACAGGGTCTCTCCCACTACTTGCTGAATGCCACAAATACTCTTCCTGATGATAGCTGTTCTAGAGGCTGGGAAGTACTTCTCTAGAAATGACTTCTTCATAGAAATCCAACTAGATACATGTCCGGTGGGCAAATAATAGAATCAATCCTTAGCTGCTACAGTCAGGGAAAATGGAAATGATCTCAACTTAATATCCTCTTCAGAAATCCCCTGAGGCTTCATGGTAGAGCAGACTACATGAAATTCATGCAAGTGTCTATTTAGATCTTCCCCAGATTGACCTTAAAATTTAGGCAATAGATGAATAAGCCCTGATCTCAGTTCAAAGTCACCAGTAAGCTCTGGGTAAGCAATACATGAATACTGGAACGCATCATCAGGTGCTGCAAGCTCATTCATTGTTTTCTGGTGGTCTGCCATAGGATTGCCTGAATGAGTAGAAATGGACTGAATAGGAATAATCTCAATAGCCTCTAAAACTCTGCCTTGGTTTCTCCTTGTTCTGAAAGTCCTCTCAATTTTAGGATCAAATTCCTCAAGATTACCACCTGTAGTCCTGGTCATACAACAAACACAAATCGCAACAAATGTATATAGAAAAATGAAACAAGTGAAATAGATCACAAAATATGGAGATAAGCACACAAGCTACAATCAAACAAACTCAACTAATATTCCCCGGCAACGGCGCCAAAAATTTGATGGACCCGATAACTAGTGTCACGAATGGGTCTCAAATTTAGATATTTTTAAGCTGAAAACCCTTGGCTAACAAAGTTAAAGTGTAGTATAGGGGCCTCAGGTCGTATTTTCCAAGGACTAGTGGTGAATGTTTAACTCAAGCTTGAAAATCGTCGTTTAATGTTTTTGGGTTTTCACATAAGATTGGAGGTTTGTTTTGTGACAAAGAATGAAAATACAGCTGAAACAAAGTGAATTCCACTAAGCAAGAATTAGCTAGGAAATTATGGAAACTAGACTTAACCTACTTGGACATTAAGCAATTCAATACGAATTTATGTAATGAAGGACAAAAACTAATATCCAAGACATGCAAGCAATTTATCTGAAGCTAAGTTGCAGTAATGAAGTTGAATTCATGCTCTACAAACTTAATGCAAGAAACAGGCTGAAAAGTGGTGAAAAATCACCGAATCGGTCGACAGACCGATCAGGTGTGTGTCTGATCGGTCGATAGACTGATTAGAGGCTATCTGGATCGGTCGAGAAGACCGATCAGTAGCTGTAAATGAACTGATACAGAATTAGCTACGAAAGGAACAGAGTGCAGAAATGAAATTAAGAACAACAGATCTATCCTTCACCGAGAATTCCTTCTTGCTGTTACTCAAGAGTCGAACTAAGAACCCCCTAGCTCGAAATCGGCAGAGGAATTGATTCCCGAGATTGATTTGCGTAGCCTTGAATCAACAGTTGCAATCTTGTTCCGATCCCGTCTCTCTCAATGAACTGAATGGCGAACTGGCTTGGGAACTCTCAGACCTTATCAGAGGACCCCTCTGAATGCTCCAGAAGCTCCACTTGATGAAGATCGGCGATCGATGGGATAAAACTAGAAAGAGCAGAGCTGGGCAAAACCCTCACCCTAGCCCACTTCAGCTACGAAACTGGCTTCAAACTCTGGCGGAAATCTTCCTCTGGGATTTGGAATCTTCAGAAGAAATCGATCTGAAGTGGTCGTGCAAGAAATTGAGGAGAAAGTGGAAGAATAGACGGAGAACAGATCAGAAATCGCGACGACGCGAGCTGGAAGAGGGGAATTCTATTTTAACTAATTAATTTGAATTTCGACGGCTGTGAGCGTTCCGGCCTCATCCGACGGTCAGATCTTCTCAGATCTGAACCTAAGTTTCCAGATATCCATCCAACGGTCAGATCTTCCTCATCTCAGCTAGAATCAACCGGATCTACAATGGATGGCTCACATCTCTCTGCCCTTTTGAATGGACGGTTGAAACTCCCCCACACTTGATCCGACGGTCAAATGGACTTTGATTTGGTCCAAACTTCCAGATCTTGATCTAGGGTCATGATTAGCCCTCTCCTGAACTCGGATTGATCAGAAGTTCACAGATGTCTCAGATCTACTTGCTCCTTGATTGGATGACCCATATTGATCCAATGCTTGATCGTCTTGATCCTAGTCCAATCCTGACTCAAATTTGATCCAACTTGACCTAGGTCCATGATTCTTCAAAGCCTACAAAACCAAATTCGAATTAGATATCAAAACATCTCAAATATGCAAAGATTTGCAATAAAAGCCAAAATAAACTTAATCCATGGAACCTAGTGTAAATCCAAGATTAAGCATGTAAAAATGGATCAAAATATGGATTCTAGAGCCTAAATTAACTACAAAATGGTAATTATCACTAATCCCAAGGCAAAAGTCTTGGAAACTTTTTTGTTTTTATTTTTGTATTGCTAGTATGACAAACTCCCATTTGGAAGGGTGCAACATTGTTCGACCTCCCCTATTCGACGACGACGATTTTAGCTACTGGAAAAAGCGGATGGAATGATTTCTAAATGTTGACATCGACCTCTACAAGGTATTACATCGTTTTGCCATGCAGAATTCCAAAACGGGATTCTGTCGATGTCGTATGATGTGAGTCATTCGAAGACTCAATGCCTCTCTTCTAAGGAGGAGAGAGACTACATGGATCAGATCCCTTATGCATCTGCTATAGGGTCTATCATGTATGTCATATTATGTACTCGCCCAAATATCTCATATTCGTTAAGCATGACGAGCTGATACCAGTCAGATCCAGCTGAAAGTCACTGGACAGCTATCAAGAATATTCATAAGTATTTACAAAGGATGAAAGAATATTTCTTGATATTTGGAGGTGATAAAAAGCTAGTTGTAAAGGGGTACAGTGATGCAAGCTTCCAAAATAACGGGGATGATTCCAAATCACAGTCAGGATATGTATTTTGCTTGAATGGTGGCGCTGTGAGCTGGAAGAGTTCGAAGCAGGACACAGTTGCAGATTTTACAATAGAAGCCAAGTATATTGTTGCGTCTGATGCAGCAAAGGTGGCTATTTAGATCTAAAAGTTCATTACAAAGCTTGATGTGGTTTCTAGCATAGTGGACCCATTAGACATCTATTGTGACAACAATGAGACTATTGCATAGGCTAAGGAACCTCGCTCACATCAGTGGTCCAAGCATTTACTATGATGCTTCCATCTCATTCAAGAGATCATCGATAGAGGAGATGTGAGGATATGTAGAGTACTGACTGATGCTAACATCGTGGATCCATTAACCAAGGTTTTACGACAAAGAAAGCATGATGGTCACACTAGGACACTGGCTATTTGATATTTCAATGATTGACACTAGTGCTAATGGGAGATTATTAGTGTTAGCTCTAGAGTCAATTATGAGATGATTGTGTAGGGAATATTTTGTATCATATTCTATTTAATAAAGGCAAAGTTTGATTATTTTATTTATTTTATGATTGTACTCAATGAATATGTATAATAATGTTCTTGGATAGTAGAATCTGATCTACATTATATCAATTGGTTGAATTGATAGTGAAATAATGTAGAGAGCACTACTCTGAACTATTCTTAGTTAAGTATTAATATTCAACGACGATATTAATTCATTGAGACTAGCATGTAGTTCAATTGATGACTTGATCTCACAAGTTATGGATATGGGATATCAAGTTGACACATAGATATACATTAGAGATTGTGTATTGAATAGACCTGTCATGAGAAAGTTTCATGGATCATTATATGATTTTCATAAACTTTCTCGTGTTACTATTAGTATAAATAGTCCTTAAACCTAAAGTCATTACGATTCCTTACATAAGGATTTGTGGTTTGGTATCGTTAAATATCACTTGTATCAGGGTAGACTATAAAGGTGAATACTAGGTATGCAACAAATTATGTGGAGGGATGTGAGTGATGTAGATGAGATCTATCCCTCCCATATGACAAGAGTGATATCTGTGGATCCTTGATCGAGTAGGACTACTAAATGCAAGACCATGCTCAAATAAGTCAATATGAGATATTGAGCTCATTTGATTAAGTGAGTCTACTTAGGGATCAAGAAACACAAAGATTGATTACAAGATGACACAGTCTATTTCTTATTGATCAATTTAGATAGGAGGATAGAAGGACAAAGTCATATATTATAATAGTCACGGAGAGATTATGTCAGATCTCGATATTCTTGTTACTTGGGAAGCAATGATGAATTGTTAGATGTCACTCGTTGTTTATATATCTAAAGTGGATAAGATACATTGCCAACGTTACAAGAACCTATTGGGTCACACACAAAGGGCAGGATGTCTCAGTGATAAATTGAATTTAGTTCGACTAAATTGTGATCCGAAATTTAATTAATTAAGTTAGACTCAAATGAATCCAATTGAATTGAGGGATTGAGTCTAATCCAAGTTAGACTCTTTTAGATTAGATTAGATTAGACTCAACCACTGGAGAATGTATAATATTCATTAAAAGGTTAATGAATATCTTTATTAGAGGAAGAGAAGATGAAAAATCAAATTGAGTTATTCTCTTCATTGGTTGAAGAGAAAATGAAAAAACCAAATTGAATATCAAGATGTTTTGATATTCATTGAGTTTTATTGGCATTCACACTAAGTTCATCTTCATTTGGACGACAATAAAAGGGTCTTTTGTGATGAGAGAAGTGCTCATCATCCCTCTTCTCCCTCTTTCTCCCTCCTTGGTCGAAATGCCCTTGTGGAGGTTCTTGTGCTTTGTGAACCATCTCAAGTTGCTAGCACAATTAAAGTGGTTTTTCTTCGAAGCGTAGATTATGTTCATGTGGATACTACTAGAGGCACATGTTAAGGCAATCGGCCCTTAAATAATTGGAAGATCATGGTTTTGATATGTGGGCGAATAAGTTTAAAGTTAGAGTGTTATGTTGTATTTGATGTATGTGATTGAGTTTGCAGGACTTGGAGAATCACACTTGGTGGACCTATCCGAGGGACGAGAGCTGAGGGAGGAGAGCTCCAAGGACAAGCCGGGAAGTGAACTTCAAAGGGCACACGTGAAGGGTGGCATGGAGGCAAGCCAAGGGAAGGCTTGCGTGCGCATCCGAGGGACGATAGCCAGAGGAAGAGGACTTCAAGGGGCAAGTCAAGGGAGCAGACCTGAAGGCACACGCGAAGGAGAAGGTTCGGAGTGGCTGGAGCTGAGCTGGGAGGCAGGGCAATCGACTGGCCCGGAGGCAGTCGACTGCCAAAACCCACAGAGAGTTCGCAGCTTCGGACCAGTCGACTGGCCTTGGGGCAGTCGACTGGTATACCCCAAAACTAGTCGTTGGCTAGCTGTTTGCTAGCCGTTGGAAGGCATTTAATGCCGGGGCAGTTGACTGGTGTGAGCCTGGACAGACTGCGAATCTGTCCTTCTCACCTATAAAAGGAGGCCTTGTTACACGTGTCTGTATGGTTCCGTACAGTAACGAAGTGCTGCCAAATTGTAGAGTGTTCTTTTGCTTCCTTTATCGTATTTCTACATCTATAAAGAGGAAGCTACTGCTGTAAAGGTTTCTCCACCTCAAGGAGACTTTTCGATAGTGAAAAGTGGTGCTCGCGGCGTGGATCCTTGGATTAGTCACCCATCTGGGTGGATACCAAGTAAAAGACTTTTTGTTAGCATTGTTATTTTCTTTACATATTATTTTCGCTGCGCTAACAGTTTTGTAGAGATCAAACGATCCGCGAAAGTGCATTCACCCCCCCCCCCTCTACATGCCTACATCGATCCTTCAGTTGGTATCAAAGCCAGGTGCGTTTTGGAAGATCTAACAATCAACCAGAACATTTGCAATGGCGTTTCAAGAGGGATACTCCACTGCACGACCACCATTCTTCGACGGCAACGACTTCGCGTACTGAAAAGGTAGAATGCAGTACTATCTTATGAATGACATAGAAACTTGGATAAGTGTTGCAGATGGCTTCGAGGCGCCCGTCGATGAAAGAGAAGATCCTACCCCTATGAGAACATGGTCTAAGGAAGTGATGAAAAGGGCGCAGTCAAATGCCAAGGCCACCACTACACTGCAGTGCGGGCTCTCGAAGGAGCAACTGAACAAAGTGGGGTCATTCAAGAGCGCCAAAGAGCTATGGGATAAATTGGTAGAACTGAACGAGGGGTCAAATGAGTCCAGAAGAGCTAAGAAGGACTTGTTGGTGGCCCAACTGCAATCCCTCTCCATGAAGAGCAACGAGACCGTCAGTCAGCTGCATGGAAGGGTAAAGGAAGTAATCAACGAGCTCCATGTAATTGGAGAGAAAATCGAAAATCGGGATATCGTCAGGTATGTCTTACAAGCCTTCCCGAGAACCACCCTGTGGGCATCCATGGTTGATGCTTACAAGGTATCGAGGGACTTATCTTTAGTTAAATTAGACGATCTATTTTGTGAATTTGAGCTGCACGAGCAAGCTAACATTTCGGCAAAAGAGAAAGGTATTGCTTTTGTTGCAGAAAAGGAGAAGAAGAGGAGAAAGGAGAAGAAGAAGGTGATCTACTCATCATCCTCGGACTCAGAGGAGTCAAGTGCCTCCATGGACAGTGATCAAGAGGCCTTTATGGTAAGAAAATTTCGTAAAGCATTTAAAAGTTTTTCTAACAAATCATATGCTAGGAAAGGGGTCAAAGGTAAGGGTAAGGCCAAGGAGATAATCTGCTACAACTGTCATCAAGAGGGACATATGAAGAACGAGTGTCCACAGTTGAAGAAGAGGGAGGACAAGAAGGAAGAGAAGAAGAAGAATGACAAGAAGAAGGCAAAGGGAAAGGAGAAGAGTGCCACGAACCTCAAGGCAACTTGGGACGATCCCTCATCCTCAGAGGAAGAAGAAGAGCAAGTCTCCCACTTCGCTCTTATGGCACAACATGGTTCAGATTCTTCAGACGATGAACGAAGCTCAAGCAGTGAAGATGAGAGCTCCTCCACTTCATCATCATCAGAGTCAGAAGCTTCGGTAAGTGAGGTATACCATTTACCCTCCTCTACCTTAGTGAAAATTATTTCTAGCACAAACATGGATTTAGCTAAGGCTAAAAGTAGAATTAAAGACCTTAAGGAAGAAATTGTCATGCTTAGAGTAGAAGCTATTAAACTCAAGGATTTGCATGCTAGCTCTACCTCTTCACATGTTTCACATATTGAAAATGAAAATAAGGAGTTAAGGAAATAAGTAGATGACCTCACAAAGGCTCTTAGAAAATTCCAAGTAGGATCAAGTAACCTTGATATGATCATTAACAGTCAAAGGGCGGTATATAACAAGGCAGGACTAGGTTATAGGCCTAAGACCAAGGAGGTAGCTTTTGTTTCACTCACTGGTAGGGTTGGTGCATCTAGGAGATTAGAGGCTAAGGGAACCACCAGGAAGGCATGGGTACCTAAGAAATTTTTAAATGAATCTTCTGGATCAAAAATATGGGTACCAAAAGAGTGTGTTTTTCGTGTTTAGGTAAAAGTGAAGGAGGCCCCAACCTTGTGGATAGTAGATAGTGGATGCTCAAGACACATGACCGGAGATGTGAGCAAGTTCACCACTATTAGCTACTTGAGAGAAGGGACGGTCTCCTTTGGGAACAGTGGAAAGTTAAGGATCATTGGTAGGGGCACAATTGAGGTATCTCCCACTATTTCAATTCATAAAGTACTTTTAATTAAGGATATGAAGTTCAATTTGTTAAGTGTAAGTCAATTATATGATGCCGGTCTTAGAGTAGAATTTCATGCTAGGAAATGTGTAATAAGACAAAGTGAATCAAACACTATTATATTAGAAGGGTTTAGAGAGGCAAACTTGTATTATCTTGATCTATCTTATGCTACTAACAATGTTGTCAAGTGTCTCATGTCCAAAGAAGAAGAAGGGTGGTTATGGCACTGGAGACTTGGACACATCAACATGAGGAACATTGCAAGAGTGGCCAAGGAAGAATTGGTGAAGGGGCTCCCAATGATCAAGTACGAAAAGAACAAGTTGTGTGACGCATGCCAAGAGGGTAAGCAATCCAAAGCATCACACAAAGGTAAAACTTTAATTACCACTTCCTTGCCTTTAGAACTTTTATATATAGACTTGTTTGATTGCCATAGTACTCCATCACTTGTAGGGAGCAAGTATTGCTTAGTAATAGTAGATGACTTTTCTAGGTTTACTTGGGTCCACTTCTTGAAACATAAGGATGATACCGTAGACACATTTATAGGATTTAGTAAAAGGGTAGAAAACGAAAAGAACATCAAAATAAACCGAATTAGGAGTGACCTTGGTGGGGAGTTCCAAAACGCTAGTTTCACACAATTTTGTGTTGAAAATGGGTACAAGCATGAGTTTTCATGCCCTAGGACTCCTCAACAAAATGGGGTAGTTGAGAGGAAGAATCGAGCCCTACAAGAAGCTGCTAGGACTATGCTTAATGCATACTCTTTGCCTAGTTACTTTTGGGCCGAAGCGGTTAACACCGCTTGCTATATCCAAAACCGGGTGTTGATACATAGATTTTTAGGAAAAACACCCTTTGAACTTTGGAATGGAAAGGTACCCCAAGTCCACTATCTTAGGGTCTTTGGATGTAAAGTTTACATCTTAAACACCAAAGACGACCTAAGAAAATTTGAGTCAAAGGCCGATGAAGGAATCTTAGTAGGGTATTCATTGACTAGTAGGGGTTATAGAGTGTACAACAAGAGGACAAAAGTGATTGAGGAGTCCTCAAATGTCAAATTTGATGAAACCACTAGTACTTACCCAAGAAAGGCTTCCATTGATAAAGATATAGAAAAAGTCCAACCCCTTGCCCAAAGACTTCAAGACCTACATTTGGAGGGCAATGATCAAGGGGGAGTAAGAAACACACTAGAGGATGAGGAACAAGGAGTAAATGAACTTACAACCTCTAGACCCTTGAGACATCACCATGATCATCCCATTGACCAAATTATGGGCGATGTCACTTAAGGAGTAAGGACTAGGTCATACTTTAGGGATCAAACTAGTCAAATAGCTCTAATCTCCCAATTAGAACCCAAATCCATTGATGAAGCATTGGGAGATGTTGATTGGGTCTTGGCCATGCAAGAAGAGTTAAACCAATTTCAGAGGAGTGAAGTTTGGGAGTTAGTCCCTAGACCCACCGATTGTACCATTGTAACCACGAGATGGGTCTTTAGAAATAAACTAGATGACCAAGGTAAAATCACTAGGAACAAGGCTAGATTAGTAGCTAGGGGCTTTAACCAAGTTGAGGGATTAGATTATGATGAGACCTATGCCCCCGTAGCTAGGCTAGAGTCAATTAGAATCCTACTAGCCTATGCCGCTCACATGGGTTTTACACTCCACCAAATGGATGTGAAGTCGGCATTCCTTAATGGGATCATTAAGGAAGAGGTTTATGTAGAACCTCCCGGATTTGAGGATCCCAACTATCCAAGACACGTATTCAAATTAAGGAAAGCCTTGTATGGATTGAAACAAGCTCCTCGGGCTTGGTATGAAAGGCTCTCTTCATTTTTGGTGTCTAAGGGGTTTAGGCGAGGAACAATAGACCCTACATGGTTCCTAAAATCTAAGGATAAGGACATTTTTGTTGCCCAAGTCTATGTAGACTATATCATTTTTGGGTCAACAAATAATGACTTCCTACAAGAATTCATCAAGTGTATGGAAGATGAATTTGAGATGAGCCTTGTAGGAGAGTTAACCTTTTTCTTAGGCCTTCAAGTTAAGCAAACTAATGAAGGTACACATGTATTTCAAATCAAATATGCTAAGGAGATGCTAAAGAAATTTGGTCTAGAACATGCTAAGGAAGCATCTACACCCATAGGAACTAATGTAAAAATGGATAGTGACCTTGAAGGCAAAATGGTAGACTCTAAACAATATAGGAGCATGATTGGTAGCCTCCTATACCTAACCGCCAGTAGACCCGACATACTTTTTGCGGTGGTATGTGTGCTAGGTACCAATATTGTGCCAAAGAGTCCCATTTGATTGTAGTCAAAAGGATCTTAAGATATGTGAAAGGAACCCTAAATGTCAGACTTTGGTATCCTAGAACCCCAAATGTTGACCTAATTGGATACACCGACTCAGACTATGCAGGTTGCAAGTTAGATAGGAAGAGTACAAGTGGAGGGTGTCAATTCCTTGGGTCTGCTTTAGTTAGTTGGAGTAGTAGGAAATAACCATGCGTTGCCCTATCAACAACGGAAGCAGAATATGTGGCAATGGGTGGATGTGTTTCCCAACTACTTTGGATCATGCACACCTTAGAGGACTATGAGCTACATTACACCAAGGTCAAAGTCTTGTGTGATAATGTAAGCACGATCAACCTAACTAAAAATCCGGTTCACCATTCTAGGACAAAACACATTGAAGTGAAACATCACTTCATTAGAGACCATGTGGCAAGGGGAGACATAGAACTACACTATGTTGAATCAAAGTCGAACCTAGCCGACATCTTTACCAAGCCTCTTCCCGAATCGGAGTTCACATCCTTAAGAAGAGGCCTTGGAATGTGTTTTGTAGAAGTATAGAATGAACTTGGACACATTAACATTGAAAAAAGGGTGCTTGATCCATTAGGATGATACATTTGGCTCACTTGTGCTTGTGGCACATTGTTGGACCATTAAAAGTATCAAAATATCAAAACTAGACCAACTATGTGGGAGGCAAGTGTTTAATCAATGGACACTTTGCCAAAGATCATAGTTGGACATGTTAAACCTTTGAAATCCATTTTATGTTTTACATATTGTGTCATGCTCTTAAAAGTCATATATTTGCAAAATTGGTTTCAAAGTTTGGTACAAAATGTAGTGGTTTTCATAGCTTTTGGGTTTTTATCAAAAGTCATGCATGTTTGCAAATTTATATGGTTTAATATTTTTCCCTGATAGAGTATAATATTTCAAACTTGTATGCAAAAGTTTACAATTTTTGGAATTTTTTGGAATTTTCTAGGAGTTTCTGAAATTCGACAGAAAACTTGAAAAATCAGACTGATAGCGTATCAGTCGACTGCCCCATGGGCAGTCGACTGACACACCTATTTTTCAGCACTGTGAGAAATTTTAGAAATCAATAATTCTCACATTTGATGCCATAGGGTTTGGTTGCTTGAGGCAATCATTTTGATGGTGTCAAAGGGGGAGAATGGAGTAGTTTAAGTTAGAATTTTGACTTAAAATGGATGATTTTAGGTATTTTGTCTAACTTAGACCTTGAAAGGTTAAAGTTTGGAGAGAAGACATGGATTAAGGGGGAGGTACCTCTTACATTCTTATTGATGTTGTTAAGTGGAAACTTAACTTGGAATGTGATTAGAATTGAAACTGCGGAGAGGACATAGGTTAAGGGGGAGGTTACCTCTTAGGGTTATTATGTCTCATAATATTTCAATTGCTATCTTTTGCTACTGCTATTGCTGTTATTTATCTCTAACTTAAACATATTGCCACACATCAAAAAGGGGGAGATTGTTGAGGCAATCGACCCTTAAATGATTGGAATATCATGGTTTTGATGTGTGGGCGAATAAGTTTAAAGTTAGAGTGTTATGTTGTATTTGATGTGTGTGATTGAGTTTACAGGACTTGGAGAATCACACTTGGTGGACCTATCCGAGGGATGAGAGCTGAGGGAGGAGAGTTCCAAGGACAAGCCGGGAAGTGAACTTCAAAGGGCACACGTGAAGGGTGGCATGGAGGCAAGCCACGGGAAGGCTTGCGTGCGCATCCGAGGGACGATAGCCAGAGGAAGAGGACTTCAAGGGGTAAGTCAAGGGAGCAGACCTGAAGGCACACGCGAAGGAGAAGGTTCGGAGTGGCTGGAGCTGAGCTGGGAGGCAGGGCAGTCGACTGGCCCGGATGCAGTCGACTGCCAAAACCCACAGAGAGTTCGCAGCTTTTGGGGCAGTCGACTGGTATACCCCAAAACTAGCCGTTGGCTAGCTATTTGCTAGCCGTTGGCTAGCCGTTGGAAGGCATTTAATGCCGGGGCAGTCGACTGCCTCTGGGCAGTCGACTGGTGCGAGCCTGGACAGACTGCGAATCTGTCCTTTTCACCTATAAAAG
>JAGFNQ010000222.1:172055-217153 GCA_024364735.1 Boesenbergia rotunda
AAAAAGCTCTGCAAGTTGATCTCGCCGACCCTCGAGAGGAGGAAGGATCCAGAGAAGAATGGAGGGAGGTCGAGAGTGAAAATGCCCAAATACACCCTCACCAGATAGGGGGAGTTACAAAGATTGTTGCTGACCTCCCACCAGCGTTGAGAAGCTGGTTGATCGATTGCTTATAGAGTCATTGGGATGTGTTCGCTTGGGCTACTGAGGAGATCCAAGGAGTCCCCGCAGCCTTGGCCATGCATTATTTGCATGTGACCCCTGGGGCTCGGCCGGTAAAGCAGAAACGAAGGCATTTTGCACCCAAGCAGGACAAGGCTATCGGAGAGGAAGTCACCAAGTTGCTGAAGGCTGGCCACATCAGAGAAGTTCAGTTCCCGACTTGGTTAGCTAATGTAGTCCTTGTCCCTAAGCCCGGGAGTAAATGGCGGGTATGTATTGGCTTTCGAGATCTCAATAAAGTCTGTCCTAAAGACTGCTACCCTCTGCCTCGTATAGATGACTAGTAGATTCTACTTCTAGTTGTGAGTACATTTCCATGTTGGACGCCTACCAAGGGTACCACCAGGTTCCTCTTACGCCTGAAGACCAGGAAAAAGTCAGCTTTGTGATGGCAGATGACACATATTGCTACAACGTCAAGCCTTTCGCATTACGTAATGCCGGGGCAACCTACCAGCGCATGATGGACAAGGTCTTCAGGTATCAGATTGGGAGAAATATTGAAGTCTATGTAGATGACATCCTGGTCAAGATCGACAAGGGTAAAGATATAGTAGCTGACTTGGAAGAGGCCTTCGCCACCCTGAGGGCCAACCGGCTGAAGTTAAACCTGGCCAAGTGTCTGTTTAGGGTAAAGAGCGGTCGGTTCCTAGGCTACATGGTGACAGAGAGGGGGATTGAGGCCAATGCCGATAAGGTGAAGGTCATCCTTAATATGCCCTCTCCTCGCAACTTCAAGGAGGTACAGAGGCTGAACTGCAGGATTACAACATTGCCTAGGTTCATCTCCAAGTTTGCCGATAAGACCCTACCTTTCTTCAAAATTCTGAGAAAGACAGTCAAGTTCAACTGGGATGACCAGTGTGAGAAGGCATTCGCAGATCTGAAAGCTTATTTGGTGGAGCTCCCTGTCGTTTATAAGCCCGTGGAAAGGGAGACCTTGTTCGTCTACCTATCCGCGGCTGAGTAAGCGGTGGCCTCTACACTCATTCGAGAATAAGGCACGGTGCAGTACCTAGTCTACTTCTTCGGACACCTTTTGAAGGATGCAAAGACACACTATACCATGATGGAGAAGTTGGCCTACGCTCTTGTCTTAATGACCTGGAAGCTCAGGCCATACTTCCTAGCACACCCAATTGTGGTTCTCACCAACAACCCATTGGAAAGATGTCTCACCAATCTGGAAACCTCGGGTTGACTAATCAAGTGGACTGCAGAGCTGAGCGAGTACGAGATTGAGTACCAGCCTCGTACTGCCATCAAGGCACAGGCCCTTTTGGATTTCATGCTTGAATTTATCCCTGAGCCCCAAGTCGAAGGAGTCTAGACGATCTATGTAGATGGGTCTTCCAACAGCAGGCACAACGGAGTCGGAGTGTTGTTAATGGTCTCCCCCCGAGGGGATACATTACATTTATCTATTCGACTCCACTTCAAAGCCACCAACAATGAAGCTGAATACAAGGCCATCCTAACAGGCTTGTAAGCAGCCAAGCATGTGGGAGCTACTCGGGTCGTTGTACATTCGGACTCTCAGCTTGTGGCACAACAAATAAAGGGCAACTTCGAAATAAAGTGTGAATGCCTACAGAGGTATGTAGCCCTCTATGAGCAACTAAAAGATTCGTTCATGAAGGTTATCTTGCAGAAAATCTCTCGGACAGATAATGTCAAGGTAGTTGAGCTAGCCAAGTTGGCTAGCTCCATCTCGGCATGGAAGCTAGATGAGCCTAGTGCCCCTGAAGAGACTGTAGCTCAGATTGGAGAAGAGGCAAAAGGCAATACCGTAGTCGATTGGAGAGATCCATATGTGGAGTTCCTACGCAGCAAGAACGCTCCAAGCATGGATCAAGAAGTCCGATTATTCCGTCGCCGGGCTGCCAGATTCACATTAGTCAGAGATCAACTATACAGGACAACATTTGCCCGACCACTCCTCAAATGTGTCAGGCCAGAGGAAGCCGACTATGTGATGCGAGAAGTATATAAAGGTGTTTGCGGAAGTCACATTGTGGGAAGGTCTCTGTGTAGGAAGATTCTCCAGGCAGGGTACTTTTCGTTCACTCTGCAGGCCGATGCTCTCAAGTTCGTGGCCAGATGTGAGGCCTGCCATAAACATCAGCATGTGACTAATCGACCGACCGAGCCACTGCGATTCTCCACAGTGTCCTGCCCATTCAATCAGTGGAGAATGGACATTGTAGACCCATTTCCCATAGGACCTCAGTAAAAGAAGTTCCTGCTAGTTCTCGTGGACTATTTTTCCAAATGGGTGGAAGCTGAGCCTCTTGCACACATCATGGAGGCCGCTGTGATGAAGATCCTATGGAAGGATATTGTCTGGAGATATGACATCCCTCAGAAGTTGGTGTCGGATAATGGAAGGCAGTTTGCCGGGCGCAAACTCAAAGAATGGTGTGAGGGGCTAGGTATTCGCTAAGCCTTCACGTCGGTCGCGTACCCTCAGGGAAATAGCCAAGCCGAATTCGTTAACTGGGAAATCCTCAAAGGACTCAAGATAAAGCTAGATCACGTCGGTGGTAGCTGGGTCGAGGAGCTCCCCAACATCTTGTGGTCCTACTGTACTAGTCCACGAGAAGGAACAGGCCAGAGTCCTTTTCAGCTGGTGTATGGAGCTGAGGCCGTGATTCCGGTGGAGGTAGGCGAGGAGTCCATTCAGCGGCGACACTATAACAACGAGAACAATGATCAAGAGCGGCTGATCGACCTAGATCTCGTGTCAGAAGCCCATGATAAAGCAGCTGCCCGGCTTAAAGCGTTTCGACAACGTATGTAACAAGCCTACAATTGTCGGGTGATTGCCCATAACTTTGAAGTCAGAGACAAGGTCTGGAAAAGGATCAAGCCAGTCGGTGACCCGGGGAAGCTGGAGCCTCAGTGGGGCGGACCCTACATCATCACCAGAAAGCTCACAGGAGGCAGCTACTATCTGGAGGAAAATAAAGGCAAGGGGTTGGAGAGGCGATGTCATGCCAATCATCTCCGACATTATCGTACTCGGTGAGATTTTGAGTTGTTCATATAAAATTTGTATTCTTGTTGGCACTGCCTTGCAGTTCAATAAACAATGAAGCAAAGGAAATATTATTTGAAGAATGCTGTGTACTTGTCTGCTAAAACCCTACTACCTCGCAGTGCTGCGGATGCCCGAGATGAGTAGGCTTGGTCCGGGTGCCGCGGATGTTTGACCAGGAGCTGTTAAAACCCTACTACCTCGCCGTGCTGCGGATGCCCGAGATGAGTAGGCTTGGTCTAGGTGATGCAGATTCTTGACCAGGAGCTGTTAAAACCCTACTACCTCACAGTGCTGCGGATGCCCGAGGTGAGTAGGCTTGGTCTAGGTGATGCAGATTCTTGACCAAGAGCTGTTAAAACCCTACTACCTCACAGTGCTGCGGATGCCCGAGGTGAGTAGACTTGGTCTGGATGCTGCGGATGCCCGACCAAGAGCTGTAAAAACCCTATTGCCTTGCGGTGCTGCGGATGCCCGAGGTGAGTAAGCTTGGTCCGGGTGCTGCGGATGCCAGACCAAGAGATGTTAAAACCCTACTACCTCGCGATGCACAGATGCCCGAGGTGAGTAGGCTTGGTCCGGGTGTTGCGGATGCTTGACCAGGAACTGTTAAAACCCTACTACCTCGCGGTGCTGCGGATGCCCGAGGTGAGTAGACTTGGTATGGGTGTTGCGGATGCCCGACCAAGAGCTGTTAAAACCCTACTGCCTCACGGTGCTGCGGATGCCTGAGGTAAGTATGCTTGGTCCGAGTGCTGCGAATGCTCGACTAAGAACTGTTAAAACCCTACTACTTCGCGGTGCCGCGAAAGCCCAAGGTGAGTGGGCTTGGTCCGAGCGCTGCAGGTGATGCGGATGCCCGACCAAGAGCTGTTAAAACCCTACTACCTCGCGGTGCTTCGGATGCCCGAGGTGAGTAGGGTTGGTTCGGGTGCTACGGATGCCCGACCAGGAGCTGTTAAAACCATACTACCTCGCGGTGCTGTGGATGCTTGAGGTGAGTAGGCTTGGTCCGGGTGTTGTGGATGCCTGAGCAGGAGCTGTTGAAACCCTACTGCCTCACGGTGCTGCGGATGCCCGAGGTGAGTAGGCTTGGTCCGAGTGTTGCGGATGCCCGACCAAGAGCTGTTGAAATCCTACTACCTCGCTATGCTGCGGATGCCTGAGGTGAGTAGGCTTGGTCCGGGTGCTGCGGATGCTTGACTAGGAGCTGTTAAAACCTACTGCCTCACGGTGCTGTGGATGCCCAAGGTGAGGAGGCTTGGTCTGGGTGCTGCGGATGCCCGACCAAGAGTTGTTAAAACTCTACTGCCTCGCGGTGTTACGGATACCCGAGGTGAGGAGGCTTGGTTTGGGTGCTGCGGATGCCCGACCAAGAGGTGTTAAAACCCTACTACCTCGCGGTGCCGCGGATGCCCGAGGTGAGTAGGCTTGGTTCGGTTGCTGCGGATGCCTGACCAAGGGCTGTTAAAACCCTACTGCCTCATGGTGCTACAGATGCTCGAGGTGAGTAGGCTTGGTCCGGGTGTTGTGGATGCCTGACCTGGAGCTGTTAAAGCCCTACTGTCTCGCGGTGCTGAGGTGAGTAGGCTTGGTCCGGGTTTTGCGAATGCCGGACCAAGAGCTGTTGAAACCCTACTACCTCGTGGTGCTGTAGATGCCCAAGGTGAGTAGGCTTGGTCCGAGTGCTACGGATGCTTGACCAGGAGCTTTTAAAACCCTACTACCTCGCAGTGCTGCGGATGCCCGAGGTGAGTAGGCTTGGTCCGGGTACTGCGGATGCCCGACCAAGAGCTATTAAAACCCTACTACCTCACAGTGCTACGGATGCCCGAGGTGAGTAGGATTGATCTAGGTGCTATGGATTCCTGACCAAGAGCTGTTAAAACCCTACTACCTCAAGGTGCCGCGGATGCCTGAGGTGAGTAGGCTTGGTCCGGGTGTTGCGAATGCCTGACCAAGTATTGTTAAAACCATATTACCTCGCAGTGCTGTGGATGCCCAGGGTAAGTAGGCTTGGTCTAGGTGCTGCGGATGCCCGACCAAGAGCTGTTAAAACCCTACTACCTCGCAGTGTTGTGGATGCATGAGGTGAGTAGGCTTAGTCTGGGTGCTGCGGATGTCTGACCAAGAGCTGTTATAACCCTACTACCTCGAGGTGTTGCAGATGCCCGAGGTGAGTATGTTTGGCCTGGGTGCTACAGATGCCGGACCAAGAACTGCTTAACCCCTACTACTTCATGGTGCAGTGAATGCCCGAAGTGAGGAGAACTGGTCAGGGTGTTGTGAATGCCCGATCAGCAATCAACCTATAAGCTTACCGGACTAGAAACGACACCATCAGATACCGAAGGCAAATATCATTCATTTCTAAAAGAACTTACATGATAGAGAGGGGACACAATAGGTCGGCCTTGAATAAAGAGTGTCACTCCTTTGTCCGGGCTCTCCTTTATTGTTGTGTCATTTCCTTGTGGCTGTCCGGCAATGGCTTGTATTGCTTGGTAGTTCATTTTGGCTGCTAAGCCCTAGGGTTCTTGGGCTGAAAACCACCCTCGCTGCGCTTGTGACCTCTTGGTCCTTGGCGGGGACTAAAGCAACAAAGTAAAGCACAAAGAGATAGCTCCTCCCTCTGGATTGACGCTTGTCTCAACCGGAACTTCCCGGCTTGCCCGTCTTCGCCTGGGGCCTCTCTCTCGGTCACTTGCTCCTCAGGATGTATGCTTATTCTTCATCTTCCTAGTGCCTCGGGCTGAATGCTTATTCTTCATCTATCTTGCTCCTCATGTCAGTGATAAACATTGCATAAGAAGCCTGAGTACCAAAAAATGAAAAGAAGAAACCCAAGAGAGAGTAGGTCAAAAGATGTTTTCATTCAATTCAAGGTGATTACATGGGAAAAAAGAGGAAATATATTTACAAGAAGACCGAAACAAATTGGGGCAAATTCTTTTCCATTTCAATTTGATGATTACATTGTGAGTTCAAAACAGAAGAAGCATATGAGAGATTGATAGCCCCTGTTGGGAGAAAGCACCTACATCTCATTGTCTTCGGGCGGGAGCTCCTCCCAACATGGCCGACACTCATAAAGCTTAGGTCGGCGTCCGACTGCAAGAGTTTGGCCTTTCGCAGTTGATCAATGGCCCCATGGATGCCCTGCTTTAGACGCTTCATGACCTACCCTGCCAGAATATCGCCAAACTCGTCAAACTCCAGGAACCTGGACTTGAACTCCGCCTCGGTCTCCTTTGGACGGGATGCCTCGACAGCCTTGAAATGTTGCAGTTCAGCCTCGGCTGTCTCCTTGGCAATCCTTAGCTGAGTCACCTCACAAGACATTTTATCCAGGTCTTCCATGGCCTCCTTGAATCTCTCCGAGGTGGCCAAAGCTTCCGATCGGGCCTAGGCAACGCCCTCCTCGAGGTCGGTCAAGCGGTCAGCTACCACTATGATGTTTGATTCTTTCTGGGCTAGCTGGTGCGCTTGGTCTTTGATGCGCTCGTTCAGCTTTCCAACCGAAGTCTCCAGGAGTCTGACATCCCCAGACAGCTTCTTCTCCCTTGCCTGGAGCAGGCCTCGCTCCTGAGTCAGCTTGAGCAGGTCATCCGAGAGGGCCACTGCTCTCTCGGGCATCAACTGCTCCCTGTGGCGGGAACCATGTAGGACCAACTCCAGGGCCAGTAGGGTCTCCAGCTAATGCTCCACTTTCACTCGGAGAGCTCTGCTGACCTCCGCTTGCATGATCCCCACTCAATGGGCATGATCGGCCTTAGCCTCCGCTTTTAGTGCCCGACAGGTCAAGTACTCAACCTCCCTCCAGGAGTATAAGTGGCGGTCGGCAGTAAGGCAGTCTTGAGCCACCTGTTATAGCACTGAGGAGTTAGAAAACATAAAGGAAAATAATCTAAGAAATCGGGAACCCTTACCTTCAAGAGAGACTCATGGAGGTTGGTGACAGGTCCGACAAAGGTACGCACGACATCCCCACCCAAGACTCCTTGGCTCCTCGGGGGGCCGCCTCGGCTCACGGAGGATGAGGAGTCTCTAGGTCGTGGGAGTGGCTGGACAGCAAGGGCTCCAGAAGGTATGTGGAGGGGCCGGAGTCATCCTCATCAGAACTGGAGGCCCCATTTGAAGAATAGCCCTCGGCAGGGACTTCCCTGAACTGCATCAGGGGGAAAGAGTGTTCATCCACCTCCAAGGACGCATGAAGCCTCTTGCGTAGGCGGTCGAGCTGCATATGAGGTTGGGTAGGCAATACTCGCTTGCCTTTAGTAGCCTCGGGAGAGTCGGCAGGGGAAGAGCTAGTGACCTGACCTCCTGCCTCTCGGGTGGTGGTTTGCTTGAAATGCTGAGACAGGGGGGCAGTGTCCTCATCATCGAAAATAGGGATGCCCTCCTCAGGGATGGAGGGGAGCTTGCTGGGGTTGATGCAGCGCAGCCTCTTCCATCTCGGCGCGCGGTCTTCAGGGAGTTTTCTCTTTTGTCGCCTTGAGGATTTAGGCAGCTAGGGGTCGGTGGGAGACACTGTCTTCTCCTTAGCGACTCCCGTCTGGACGATAACGAGAGGTTGGTCAGCCTCCAGAGTGATGTCAGTCTCCTGGGCGACAAGTTGCTTCGGGGTCCCCTGATCGGCTGCCGTCTCAAGCATGGCGGATGCCTCTGTGCGCTCCGATGGTGCATGCTCGCTAGATGATTCAGCAGCTTCCTCTGAGGCATCGACTGAGGCAGATGGCGAGGTGAGAAGGGCTAGAGGAGGAGCCAAGGCGTCCTTGTTGGCTTTATCCCACTTGATGAGCCAATTCATCGCCCTCGAGAGCATGATTTCCTCTACAATCAACAAGCAATGGAACATTAGTTAGAATTAACGAGCATGAATGAAAGAGACAAACTTACCGAGGTTGCGGCTGATGCTGGTGACTTTAAGGCTGAGGCCCGCTCGGTACATGAGTTCGTCACTATGTACTAGACCCGGGCCGCTGAACTTCATGCCGGACAGAAGGCTCCTAGCCCGCTGGTAGGATGGATCCTGTTGAAAGTCCCCTAGTTCTAGGAGAGCAGGCAGGATCTCCATCCAGCGATTGGGGCTGAAGGGACGGTGAGGTAGTCGAATGAAGAAGAACCGTTCTTTCCATCCCTTATGGGAAGAAGGGAACCTTCCTAAGAACCTATGGTTGGGGCGCGTCATGAAGCTAAATGCCCCTCGCGAGCCAATCGGAACAAAGAAAAAATGGAAAGGGGGGTCAGAGGGATGTCGAAGAGTTTAAAGATGATGTACGCTCCACCCATCTGAGTGAAAGCGTTAGGAGTTATTTGGTGGAGGGGAATGTCAAAGTAGAAGGATACGCTCATGAAGAATGGAGGGATAGAGAAATGAAATCGTAATTCTACCTGCCCTAGGAAGAAAGTAAAGAAGTCTAGGGGAGGTTTTACAGGCGATTGGTCCACCCTAGGGACCACCACTGTCATCTGGGCCGGAATGTCATAAGTCTCACAGGCCGATCGTAGGGTTTCCGGCCTCACTCTAGAGGATGTGGACTCCTACCACTCCGCTCAGTATCCCTCCTCCGGAATCCCCTTCTTACCCTGGTCTTTTTGGCTCTCCTTACCCATGGTTCCTAAGGAAGAAGATGACAATGAAGAAGAAGACTTACGCGTGAGAAAAAGTCCTTGGAGGAAGAAGACGAGGACAATGTCTGCTAAGCGATGATGCCAGAAGGTGGACGAACATCTTTACCTCCCCCTTTTATAGGGAAGAAGCCTCCTACGTGTGTACAATGAGGGCAAGACACGTGGACAGCGAGAGTTAGCCATATCGAGGCGTCACCACTGTCTAGGTAACCATTTGATGTGAGCTTGCCGTGCATATCAGTAGGAGATCGCGAAGAGAAAAGTTAGGGCACGTGGCAAAAGTGTATTTGCGAAGGGGTTTTGTTGTCATTAAGTGACCCCATGTACTTTTAATGAGTGAGGGACGACTATCATTATCGTGCCTCGAAGATCGCAGAAGCCTTTTTGGAATACTAATTCAAAGGGATTGCCTCGGTCCCAGGGATGAATGTTTTGATTCCTCGGACCCGACGAGCCGCCAATGAAGTAGTAATGGATATATGGACCCATCACGACATAGCTTCTTCGTTACACTACTAGCCTAATCAATCAGCCACACTTCCTTCGATTAGACATGAAGGGAGGGACTTGTGATGGGGTTGAGCATCCCATGGTTGACACGTAGACCAAAGAAGCTATGAGTCAAAATCCACTGAGTCTGTGCGACTCTCTCAGACCCCCGAGACCTCCTCGGGACTCCCGAGATCACTTCGGGAAGGCCTACTCTTGAGAACTCCTCGGGAGGATGGATCCCCGAGGTCACCCCGGGGAGACAGACGCCATAGATCACCTCGGGAGGACAGATCCCCTAGATTACCTCGGGAAGACAGACCCCCGAGACCTCCTGGGCCAAAGGACCCCGAGATCACCTCGGGAGAGCGGAGCCCGGGGATCATCCTATCCGATGGCCCAACCTCAAATAACCGCTCCCTTTTTTGTGAATCTGTGGATAATTATCGCCGATAATTATTAGATAATCATGACCCATAATATGCGGCCATTAAAGTCTTAATTATTGCAACGACCTGGATTTAATTATTGCAAAGTTTATTACAAGGGTTATCCAGTAACCGACAATTGAGGGACGTGGAGAAGAATGTGGGGACACGTGTGACCTCCTCCTCAGGTATATAAGGTACTCCAACCCCCAGGTAACGGGGTTACGCTCATTTTACTCATACTATTCCTTAGTTCTTTTCCTTCCAGATACTCGAGTGCTGACTTGAGCATCGGAGTAGGCTCCGTCGGAAAATCTCTTGCGTGTTCCCATTAACGCTCGTGTTAATCTTGCAGGGTGAGTGCTCCTTCCTTTTCGTCATCATCCTCGTGGGTTGGACTCTGGTGACTGACCGTCCGCGTCGATTCCTTCCGGAATATATATATATATTTGTTATATTACGGACTTCTTTTTGCGGAACCGTACGGACTGCCCTCGTGGCTTATCCACGTTATAATTTTTTTTTAACCCATTCTTCCCTTCGAAGGAAGCCACGAGGCGGAAACGAATCCGATCTATCGACTGGAAAGCCCTTCTTCGCCTCCTACCTCCTCCGCTCCGCCTCCCTCCGCTTCCTTGTATCTGCTCCCTATGGCGGCCCCGCTGCCATCGATGCCGTTGCGAATTCCGGCGGCCGATCTCCTATTCCCTCCTTCGACGCAGCAGTAGCACACCAGTTTTCAATGGATCATGGCCTCGCGGTCCGCGCCATTGCCGTCGAAGTCGCCGATGCGGCGGAAGCCTTTCGTGTCAGCGTCGACCGCGGTGCGCACCCCGCCTTTCCCCCGGCCGACCTCGGAGAGGGCTTCGCGCTCGTCGAGGTCGAGATCTACGGCGACGTTGTCCTCCGCTACATCAGCTGCCCAAAGGTCGCACCTTCCTCCCTAAAGCTCCCAGATTTTCTCCCTGGCTTGGAAGACATCGAGGCAACTCCTCCTCCCACCTACGGCCTCCGGCGGCTTGATCACGCCGTCGGAAATGTGTCGGAACTCCTGCAGGCGGTGCAGCTGCCCAAAGGTCGCACCTTCCTCCCTAAAGCTCCCGGATTTTCTCCTTGGCTTCGAAGACATCGAGGGATCTACGGCGACGTTGTCCTCCACTACATCAGCTGCCCAAAGGTCGCACCTTCCTCCCTAAAGCTCCTGGATTTTCTCCCTGGCTTCGAAGACATCGAGGCAACTCCTCCTCCCACCTACGGCCTCCGGCGGGTTGATCACGCCGTCGGAAACGTGCCGGAACTCCTGCAGGCGGTGCAGCTGCCCAAAGGTCGCACCTTCCTCCCTAAAGCTCCTGGATTTTCTCCCTGGCTTCGAAGACATCGAGGGATCTACGGCGACGTTGTCCTCCACTACATCAGCTGCCCAAAGGCACCCCCGGATTTTCTCCCTGGCTTCGAAGACATCGAGGCAACTCCTTCTCCCACCTACAGCCTCCGGCGGCTTGATCACGCCGTCGGAAACGTGCCGGAACTCCTGTAGGCGGTGCGCTACATCTCCGGATTCACCGGCTTCCATGAGTTCGCAGAGTTGACGGAAGAATGGCTTTCCTTAAGAATGAGTTAAAAAAAAATTATGACGTGGATAAGCCACGAGGGCAGTCCGCACGGTTTCGCAAAAAGAAGTCCGTAATATAACAAATATATATATATATATATATAATTTTTAGATTTGAGTTTGAATTATACGGATCGGTCAGATTGCAATTTACGAGTCTTCCATGTTATTCGTAGACGGGATCCTCTGTCCTAGAGGATTCATGTCTCGCCTATCCCATACACGTCGGCGACGGCTGGCGAGTTAATCATCGTCCCGAATCAAATGATATCCTGAAAGAACGGTGAACCGGTTGGAATCGTCGCAATTACAATCTCGCCGAATTCGACAATGAATCCGAGAAGAACGCAATTGCGGTGATCTCGACGGATTCACCATACCCAAGGTATAGTTTTGTTCGGTACGACAGTCCGAGGCCGCCGGTGGTGTCCGATCGATCATCAGATAACTCGTCGACTGTTATCGACAAATGGGATAGATGAGACAGAGGGTAAAATAGGATAGAGGATCTACCCTCGGTTATTCAAGACATCAAAAGAGGCTTATATTAGAATCGCAGTTTCAATATTATCTATTGGGATAATTTTTAATTTTTTCCATAATGATATATTACATGTTGTCATGTCTCTTGGTAAATTAATTTGAAAAACTCTAATTACTTTAAATAGTTTTACCTCAAGATTCAAATTGATAATTAACCTTTCTTTTAGGCCGATAATTAGCGTGTGAAATAAATAAATAATAGATTACTTTTAATAATTCTTCAATCACATAAAGCCTCTATTGCCTATCTTGCCTCTCTTGACAGTCTAAAAGAATGGAGACACGCAGCTGCTTCTTTCACGTTCAGAGCAGCACAGTCCGTTAATCGAACATTACAACATTTGAGGAGGTGTTTGGTATATATTTGATAATAGAAATGATAATTGTTACGAGATTAGAACGGAAAAACGGCAACAAGAATAATAGAGAACACATCAGATTTACGTACAAAATCCTTGACAGGAAAAAACCACGGGCAGAGGAGGAAAAATCACTAAGAACGATGGAATACAAAGTCGGCAACTCTCATACCATAATAAAGTAAAGAGAAGTAGAGAAAAAAGGGAGGTAGAGAAAAGAAAGAAGAGATAACCAAATTACTTTCTTGATTGATTGATTCAACTTGTCTATGAGATACACAATTTATAGGGACATTAGAAAACTTAGTCAAATAAAAAATTAATAACAAAACTGTTAATTAACAGATTTATAAAGAATCTGTTAATTAAATATTAATAAGAAAATATCTAATAAATATTAACGGATTAAATAGAATTCGTGTCACCAAATTCTAAGAATAATGAATTTTGATTGAGGAGTTTATGTGTTTAATAATAACCTAGTGGGGATTAGGATATTAAATCAAGGGTATCATATCCATATTTTGATTTCGATTCTCGTATATCAAGCATCATAAATAGGAATGAAATAGATTTCATTCTCATTTCTGCTTTCTAAACCTGCTTACCAAGCGCCCCCTGATTAACGGGTCGCGCATCTTAAAACTGTTGTAACGAGTACGTTAAATCTTTGATGTAATGAACACGTTCAGATGATTAAATGCGTTCATCAATAAAAAAACAGAAATGACATAGCATCCCCAATCGATTGGGGCTACCCCTAATCAATTAAGGGCATAATTGATTAGGGATGGGAAAGGGGGGCAGCCCCCAATCGATTGGGGTTGTCCCCAATTGATTGGGGCAACAAGACACCCCCAATGTGCCCCCAATCGATTGGGGGTTGCGATTGGGATGCCTTTAATCGATTGGGGCAACCATAATCAATTCAAAATCGACAATGGTTACCTAAACGGTTAGTAAACACCCACAATTGTAATGAAATGGTCACAAACGATTATTTTAATAAAAAAAATTAAATTGTCATCTATAAATATTCATCATCTTACAACTTTCATTTCAATCTTCAAACACCTCCCTCCCAATCACTCTCATTTCAATCTTCAAACACCTCTCTCCCTCCCTCTAAATATCTCATCTCTATTATTTTCTTCCTAAATGGATGAAAATAATCATGATTTTTTAAAATTTTTAAAAAAATACTTCTTCCCAAACTCCACCAAATTATCTATATTTTTCATATCTACCAAATTATCGACATAATCCATATCCACCAAATAACTCTTATGGTTTATATCCATCAAATTATCCATATAATCCATATCTACAAAATTATCCTATGGAATGTGATCCATTTACTCTAACTTTTGTTCCAGAGACTCAAGTGTCTAACCGCGAATCCCTAATTGACGTTGTTGATTTAGAGAAGGTGCATTCTGGCACTGTGAGTAGAAGAAAATGATCAACATGAAGTAAGGTTGAAGATGAGATTTTGACCAGATCGTTTGTCACTATCAGCGATGATCCAATCATCGGCAATGATCAAAAGAAGGATGCTTTCTGGGGTCGTGTTGCTAGCTACTACAATGAGAATCATCCTCAAGGTATATCCAACAGAAATATAATTATCATCGATCGCACTAGCACAATACCATACAAAAAAAAAGATATATCACTTCAAAGCAAATTACAATAGCGTTTATAGTGTGTATCATAGAAGCCACAGTGATGAGAATATATTGTGATTTGCGTATGAAAAATATCGTGAGAAAAATAACGGCATTGTCTTTCATCTCGAGCATGTGTGAAGAATCGTAAAAGACCGTCCAACATTTACTCCACAGTCTCTGTTGATCACCTTATTGACACGAAGAAGGCAAGAACCTCGGAGTCGGGAGCAAGCAACACCTTATCTAACCAGATGTTAGTCTATATGTTGACTTAAATGAAGAAGAAACTCGTCCAATGGGTCCAAAGATAGCAAAAAGAAAAGGAAAAGACAAAATAAAATCAGACATTGAAGATATGACAATAAATTTGGATAATATATTTGTAAAGTTTACTGTGTATATAAGCATAAAAATGACTGAAGTTGGAATGAAAAAAAAAAACTCGAAGTTGATGAGATGAAAGCAAAAGCTACTGAAATGAAGGCAAAGGCTACCTTAGCAAAAGTTCAATTAAAGAAATATGCAATCCTTTCGAAGGGTATTTCGTAAATGACACAGGAGAAACTTATCATTCATCAATATCTATGTCAAGAGATTAGGAGAAGATGGAATATATAATTTTTATTTATTATAATTTTTAATTATTATACTTTTTAATTAATATAATTTTTATCATTGTCCTTTTTAATTAATGTAATTTTCTATCATTTTACTTTTTAAATTCATTTATAATTTCTAGTCAATTAATCTAACCGTTGCAAACTAACCATTGGAATATAATCGTTGTTTGGAATATAGCTGTTGTAATATAACTATTGGAATATAGTCGTTGACAAGAACAAATAAATAGACACCTTGTGCTCTACAATTCTTCATTCTTCAAGTAGTTGACAAATTTGTTTTCTCTTCATTCCTCATTCTTCGATCATTGCGCTCCACAATTCATCATTCTTCATTAGCTCTGAATTCGTTTCCTCTAAATATGTCTCAATCTTCAAATAGCACCACCTTCGACTCGGCAAGTGAAGATAAAGTCCATGTTGAAGATGTTGACAAAGATTATGATCCGAAAAATGAGCTAATGTCATTGATACTTCAACAAAGCCGACAAATAGTTGAAGTATATCAAAGTAATAATGAGATGTGAAGAAGAAGGTTCATCCAAAGTAATCGTAAAGATGGACATGTGAGGCTCTTCAATAATTATTTCTCCATAAATCCAGTATATCCAGATCAAATATTTCGAAGACGATTTCACATGTGAAAAGATTTATTTAATTTGTCGCATAGTGAATGCACTTGAGAGTCGTTCATCGTTTTTTCAACAGAGGGATAATGTTGCGAGTAGACAAGGCTTGACACCATTACAAAAATGTACAGTTGTGATTCACTAATTAGCTTATGGAGTCCCAACCGACCATCTTGATGAGTACCTATGCCTGGATGAATCAACCGTCATCCAATGTCTTTTCAAGTTCTGCATTTATGTTGTTGAACTCTTTGGTGATTAATACTTGAGAAGGCCAAATGCTGATAATGTTCAACACCTTCATCAATTGCATGATAAAAGACACGACTTTCCTAGAATGTTAGGCAACTTTGATTGCATGAATTGGGAATGGAAAAATTATCCAGTTGCTTAGAAAGACCAATTTACAAGAGGTCATAGATCACCAACAATTATGCTTGAAGCGGTCGCGTCTTAAGACTTGTGGATATGACATGTATTCTTTGGTGTCGCAGGTTCACGTAATAATCTTAATGTGTTGTATGCATCCCCCATATTTAATAATGTCTTGTAAGGAAACGCCACGAAGACTTTTGTGTAAGATTTTCCATGCCCGGAAAATCCCAAAAGGAGATTATTTAAAGAAAGACAAGAGGCTACAAGAAAAAATGTTGAATGATCATTTGGGGTGCTCAATGTTGAACGATCATTAATATGGGGTGCTTCAAGCTCGATGGGCAATTATTAGAGGTCTAGCTCGTTATTGGTATAGAGCTAAATTAAAACATATTATGTTAGCATGTATTATTTTACGCAACATGATTGTGGAAGATGAAGGGGATAATGTGATAAATTGATACAACGATGAAGGTGACGAACCCGCACAATCCCTCCAGGGCTCAAACCGAGGATTTCGTGATTATCTCCAAATAAATATCCAATTACGTGGTAGACATGTTCATCACCAATTTCATGTCGACTTAATTGAACATATTTGGTCACGATATAACAAAAACTCCTGAATTAGTATTTTATAGTTTCACTTTATGTTTAATTTATATGTTGTTTTTTAATTACACTACAAGAAAATTACTTTTCCGCAGCGCGTTATTAACAGCGCACACTAAAAGCACGCTGTTAATAGTATTATTAACAGCATGCATATTGATGTACGCTGTTAATACCATAAATAATTTTAAAAGAATAAGCATCAACGATGTACATTAAAAGCAAGCTGTTAATATTATTATTAACAGCATATTTACATACGCTGTGAATAAATAATAACAATGACAGCATGCAAAAATTGGTATGTTGTTAATGCATCTATTTATTATATGTGATACGTTACAAATAAAACTACAAATAATACTAGAAATAATCACTATTTTATTATTTTCTTTATTTTCTATTTTCCTCTTTTTTTCTATTTTCTTTTTTTTATCGCTATTTTTCCTTATTCTGTTTTAAAATATGCTTATTTCACTATTTTCCTTTTTCTTTTCTATTTTCCTTATTTTCATTATTTTACTACAAATATTCTTCTTTTAAAATTATTATTTTTTTCCTAAACCCTCGCTGCTGCAATTCTTTCGTTCCCAACATGCTCGCGTGGCTACTCATCGTCGTTGCTTCTTCCAACACGCTCGCGCGACTCCTCATCACCGTTGCTTCTTTCGTTCCCAACACGCTCGCGCGGCTCCTCATCGTCGCTACTTCTTTCATTCCTAACACGCTCGTGCGGCTCAACTCATCGCCGCTTCTCATTGCTCGAGTTTCCGCCCCCTCATCGCCGCTTCTCATCGCTCGTTCTCATGGCTTGGTGCTTCTCCTAACAGGCGCTAGGGCTTGATTCCATGTGCTTATTTTTTTCCCTTTCCTTTGCTACTTCTTCTTAAGTTTGGCCTTTTCAACCCTAAATGCCAAAGTAGGAAAAGATCATTGCTAGTGTTGTTTACATCTCGGGCTTGAATCTTGAACCTATAAAACCATAAATTTTTAAATAAATCCTAATAGATCACATTAAAATAATATATTGTAGAAGATTATCTTATATTGATTGTGTTTCGAACATGAAAAGACAAGGTTAAGATTCAAGAATGGAGAATCAACAATTAGATAAAGAGGTTTGGTCTTGATGCTTTAAATGTGGTTTTCAACGTCCTGCTCGGAGGCTTAACTTTCTTAAACACAAGAGAATGCATAGCAGAAGATTAAAAACAAAACACGTAAACAACAAGGTTTTTACTTGGTTCGGAGCCTAGGTCGACTCCTACTCCAAGGCCCACGGTCACTGACCGTTTACTGCGGGCAATACTATAATCGCGCAAAATCAGTTACAGAAATAGAATTACAGTTAAAGTGCAGTACTAAAATTAAACTCTTCTTTTTACCGACGTCCGGTGTAGATTACTTTTTCCAGAGCAGTAGGACGTCGTCGGCGCTTGTATCTCAAGTCGAGAGGTTGCCGGAGCAGAGCGCGAAAGCAAAAGAGCATGAAATGCGTTCGAGAACTTGGATTGTCGAAAGCCTTGGCGTTGGGTGCTATTTATAGCACCTCGGGGCGCCCTGGACGTCGGGGGCCGCCCCCCCCCCCACGTGTCACGTGATCTGAGCTTCGCTCGGTCAACCTCTATCCCACTCGAATAGGGCTGAGGTTTGACACTGGGGGCGCCCGAGACGCTGGGGACGCCCTGTTTGACTCCTTCAGCGCGGGCTTCTCGGCTGGATAAGGGTAATCGGCTTCACTAGCATAGGCGCGGGGCGCCCTGGCCACTGGGGGCACCCTGGGCATCCGGGGCGCCCTGGGCATCCGGGGCGCCCTGGACGCTGGGGGCGCCCTGGGCACTGGGGGCGCCCCGGCCAGTAAGCAGCCGAAGCACTTGTTGCTTCGCTTGTATTGTGTTGGCCTTGGGGGCGCCCGGAACACTGAGGGCGCCCTGCTCAGCTACTTGCCTCTCTCCTTTGGGCATTCTAAGCTGCAGACACACGTTCCTTCGGTCCTGCATCCAGGGTTAGTCCAAAACAATATGAAGCAATAGAGTATTATGTTTATACAGCCTTAGCTGTCTTGGTTCTGACTTTGGGTCTCCCAAAATGGAACCCTAGGTCGAACCGACGCCTACTGTTCCCTCGACGGGGAACGCGTCCTCACCTTCTCCTCTCGGGAGAATGTACCTGATGCCAACCGGCTCCTTCGGTTGGACTTTTGCCTAGCGGTCCTTCGCCAGGTCTTGGATACCAAGCTGTCCTTCGCCTGGTGCCTAGCATTCCTTCTCCAGGTCTTCAGTCCCAAGCTGTCCTTCGCCTGGTGCCTAGCAGTCCTTCGCCAGGTCTTCAGTACCAAGCTGTCCTTCGCCTGGTGCCTAGCAGTCCTTCGGTAGGACTTTTCCTGCATACTTGAGTAACGTTGTTAGATCACAAATAATACTTAACTTTGAATCCTTTGCCAATATCAAAACAAGGTTCGACATGGTGCTTCCTGCACCAACAATCTCCCCCTTTTTGATTTATGGCAACACAATTCAAAGTTAAGTAAAAATTATAACAGTTTAAGCACGAAGGTTAAGACCAATGAAACATGGCAATCTTAACAGTCTAATACCAATGTAATTTGAACAGAAAAAAAAAATTTCTCATACACATACTCCCCCTGAATAATTGTTTTATAAAACAATAATTAACTTAACTCTTAACTTTGACCTTTCCTCCCCCTTTGACATATATCAAATACAAACATGAGTGAACAAGGTATCTAATAGGGATTTTTGAGTTTTTGTAAAACTGCTGAGTTTTTGTAAAACTGCTAAGTTTTTGACAAAGTGTTTTGCAAAAAAAACATTTGTATCAACAGAAAACATTTTATACTTAGACAATTTTCCATTTTGAAAAGTTTTGCAGGCCTAAATTTTGTTAAAATTTTTTTTTTACTTATAAGGCTTTGCAAAAACATTTACTTAGGCATGATTTTGAAGCCACATTTCCCTTAAAAATGTTTCCACTTTGAAAAGAAAATTTACACATTTAGAAGAAGTTACTTGGAAACACTTTAGGCATTTTGAAAAATAAGTTTTTCACCAAAAAAACTTTTCTTAGAAACATTTGCCAAAATTTTCAAAAAGTTTTTGCTCAGACAAATTTTATTTACTAAGACAAATTTTACTTAGAAAAAAAAACATGCACTTAAAACATTTGAAATACTTAGAAATTTTTGCTTTTTGAAAAGGAGATACAAGTTTAAATAAAATTCCTTTCTCTCTTTCTTGCTCTCCCCCTTGGCTATATATATCAATAAAGAAATATATTTTGAAATAAGTTTTAAGAGAAAGTTTGTGTATCAGAGCCTATGAGTTTTGAAAAAAAATTACTTAGTATAATTCTTGAAAGCATAGCAAAAGCTTAAATTCCACTTTTGAAACCGAAAAAAAATATTCGTACTTTGTAAACATTAGTACCTTGGAAAGTATTAGTACTTTTGACAAATAGTAGTACTTTTGAAAGATGTTATGCATATTTTGAAAAATATAAGTACTTTTGAAAAATATTATGGATTTTTAAAAAATATAAGTACTTTTAAGAAAAAGTTTTAATATTATTTTCAAAAGTATTCTAAAGTCAAGCAAAATTTTGAAAGTGATAGTATATATAAGCAAAATGATTTAAAAGAATAGTATTTTGAAAGAAAATTTATTTATGTTTTCAACAGGATTTAAAAAGTGTAGTGCATGAAAACATATAAATTGAAAAATTATATGTCAGTTCAATAATTCTTTTAATTTAATCTCCCCCTGAGCTTGACCCAGTCCTAGGAAGCTTGTTGACTACAAGCGATCTTCATCTGAGTCTTAAGGTTTGACTCAAATTATAAGAATTATCTAATCATTTTGAAAAAATAGTCAGAAATAATTTCTTTGGATTTAGACTCCCCCTAAATTTGACACTTCCTAGGAGTCCTTGTAGATCATGAAATAGACTTCCTTTGTGTCTTTAGGGTTTGTCAAAATCAAAAGGGAATCATGCATAATTCTTAAAATGAATTTTGAAGAATTAACACTTCGAAAAAAAACTAAGTATTTGAGAGCATAGTTTTCGAACAACATGAGTGATAGTTTGAAAACATAGTATTTTTAAACTTCTTCTTTTAATTGGAACTCCACCTAAACCTGACACAGTCCTAGGAGGCTTGTTGACCACAAGTTAATCCTCCTGTGAGTCTTAGGGTTTGATTAAAAAAAAGAAAACAAAAAATGTGTTTTAATGATTTGAAACATAATTACTTTCTCCCTTTTGAAAAGGTTAATATAGAGAATAAAAAAATGATTTCCAAGAAAAAATAGAAGGTTTTTTTTTAAAAAAAAACCTAAGTTCGAAACACTATACTTATCAGAGCCCGGACTACAAACATTTTCCTTAAAAATATCCTAAGTAATCCCCAAGGTGACTTTTTGCCATGCTTATTTTTCTAGAATTTGTATAATGGCAAAGGAAAGAAGTAATTGTTAAGAAATAAATTTCCTAATTTTACGTACAATGGTTTGAAACATTAACTCTTAGTTTAAAAAGTTAAATTTGAGTTTTGAGGATTTCAAAATTAATTTAGAGGGTTAAATTTGAATTTTGAAGTTGTTCAGTTGTATTAAATTTGAATTTTAAAAGTATTTAGTTGAATTAGATTTGAATTTCAAACGTATTTAGTTCAATTAAATTTGAATTTTAAACATATTTAGTTGAATTAAATTTGAATTTTAAACGTATTTAGTTGAATTAAATTTGAATTCTATTTTGAATTTGATTGAATTTAATTGATTTAATTAAGTTTAATTTAATTGATTTAATTAAGATTTAATTGAATTTAATTGATTTAATTGAATTTAATTGATTTAATTAGGATTTAATTGAATTTAATTTAATTTGTTGGGTTGGACTCAACTTTTAAGTCCTAAGCATCTCACCCATTTTTAAGTGACAAAACAGGATATCCTTAACTGTTTTGTGAGATGCATTAATTTTGTCTTTAATTTTATGTTAGCACTATGATTTGATTGAAGCTTGTGTTAGATTCGAGTTTAACAAATAATAATTTAAAAGTGAGTTTCGATAATTGGCTTCCAGGTCTTGGCGAGGCACAGAGGCCTTCTTTGGTCGTAGCCTTATTGGATCAACAACCATTTCCTAGACAAAGCCTTTTAAAGAAAGATCATTTTCAAATTATTGTTTGATACGCTCTGGTCTAACTAGCTTAGGATTCGGAGAGGTAGCTTTGGCTAGTTCCACCGGACCAAAAAAGACCAAATAGGGTACTCCTTACCCTACTTGATTCCTTAGTCAGGCTTCCCTAATGTACTATCATCAAACCTTGTCCTAATACTAGGTTGTTCATGTTTCAATTTAATCATTTGTCCTTAATCTAATCAGTCCTAATTCTAAGCATAAATAAAAATAAAATAAAAGCAACAGACAATTAAAGCAAACAAGAAAAAAATGATCTAAGTTACATCATAATTGAAATAAAACTCTGGTTTTTTAAAATCAGCATGGTTGTGAATTAAGTTTTCTAACATATTTGCCTTAACGAATTTATAAGATTCAATCATATTATTCATGATAAATAATGGATTTTCAAATACTGTAAATTTACCTCTAAATTTCTTTATGGAGGTCTCCCCCTTGATTTTAGCCATCTTTCTTTTGCTTGATTGTTTCTTTGACATTTTGTAGCGATCGCGAGCCAACCAGACCAGTTTCCAAGGATCCCTTCCTTCGTCGTCAGATTCTGAGTCGGACTCAGGTACAAGTTGAATCTTCTTCTTTGGTGGTTCTCTTGGAGTTTTCCCTGCAATAAAAACTATACCTTCCTCGACCATTGCAGTATCAGTTTGATTATTTAACCTTAATTTAGAAAAAAATGATTCAAAATTAGATACCAACTTTGTCTCAGAAAACTCGTCGTCTGACTCAGGTTCGATTTCGACGTCGGGTGTCGAGTCTGACTCGGCTGTCTGTGCTTGGACCGAGACTGCAAGATAACTTTGGTAATCTTCTTCTTCATTTGATTCGTCCGATGATTTGAACATCTCTCCTTCAAAGACCTCAATATCGGAGCTCTTTTCGTGTAGGTTGAGTAGCTTCTCCCACATCTCTTTAGCACATCCAAATGAACCGACTAGCTTGAGTTGTTCGTTGGTTAGACCGCATTGTATGATTACTATTGCCTTAGCATCAGTCTCGATCTTCCTCAGAGTTGGTTCGTCCAATTTGTCCCAAGCGATCGATTTTCCATCTTCCGTGGGGAATCTGAACCCCGTTTGGATGATCCGCCATAAGTCCATGTGGGCCTTCAGAAGGGACTCCATTTGACATCTCCAAAACTTGATGTTGTCGCCGGAGAATAGTGGTGGACGGGCACTGTTCCACTCGTGGTTGGCCATTTAGTTTAATCCTTGCACACAAAAGAAATAATAGCAATATACCAAGACTTGGTCTTAGATTAGTAGTGCGGGAGAAGGAAAAAAATAGCCCAAAATAAATATTGCACAAATTTCGAGGCAAAATAAAAATAATAAAAACAATTTATGATAAATTTTTGAAAATTTTGATTTTATCAATTCTGGTTAATGATGAAAAGTAGGGATTTAATGTTTAGGAAAAAATTTGCTTAGCACGATTTTCGAGAAAAATATTAAAATAATAAAAAAAATTATGACAAATTTTCAAAAGTTGTTCGTTTTATCAATTCTGAATTGTGGTGAGAAAATAAGAATTCAAAATTGAAAAAGGCGTAAGAATATTTTAAACACACCTACAGATGTTATTTATTTGAAATAAAGATCGAGTGGTGTTGCATCACCTCGATTAAAGAAAAAGAAAAGAAATGAAATAAAAAATTCGTAAATCCGAAAAAAACTTTCAAACTGGTGGTTGCACCAAGTTTGAACTACCCCGCTCTGATACCACTTGTTGGATCGAGAGAACCGATAGAGGGGGGGTGAATATCGGAAAACGTTCGGATTTGAAAAGAGAATGCGTAGCAGAAGATTAAAAACAAAACACGCAAACAACAAGGTTTTTACTTGGTTCGGAGCCTAGGTCGACTCCTACTCCAAGGCCCACGGTCACTGACCGTTTACTGCGGGCAATACTATAATCGCGCAAAATCAGTTACAGAAATAGAATTACAGTTAAAGTGCAGTACTGAAATTAAACTCTTCTTTTTACTGACGTCCGGTGTAGATTACTTTTTCCAGAGCAGTAGGACGTCGTCGGCGCTTGTATCTCAAGTCGGGAGGTTCCCGGAGCAGAGTGCGGAAGCAGAAGAGCGTGAAATGCGTTCGAGAACTTGGATTGTCGAAAGCCTTGGCGTTGGGTGCTATTTATAGCACCTCGGGGCGCCCTGGACGTCAGGGCCGCCCCCCCCCCCCACGTGTCATGTGATCCGAGCTTCGCTCGGTCAACCTCTATCCCACTCGAATAGGGCTGAGGTTTGACACGGGGGCGCCCGGGACGCTGGGGGCGCCTTGTTTGACTCCTTCAGCACGGGCTTCTCGGCTGGATAAGGGTAATCGGCTTCGCTGGCGTAGGCGTGGGGCGCCCTGGGTGCCCTGGACGCTGGGGGCGCCCTGGCCAGTAAGCAGCCGAAGCACTTGTTGCTTCGCTTGTATTGTGTTGGCCTTGGGGGTGCCCGGAACACTGAGCGCGCCCTGCTCAGCTACTTGCCTCTCTCCTTTGGGCATTCTGAGCTGCAGATACACGTTCCTTCGGTCCTGCACCAGGGTTAGTCCAAAATAATATGAAGCAATAGAGTATTATGTTTATACAGCCTTAGCTGTCTTGGTTCTGACTTTGGGTCTCCCAAAATGGAACCCTAGGTCGAATCGACGCCTACTGTTCCCACGACGGGGAACGCGTCCTCACCTACTCCTCTCGGGAGAATGTACCTGATGCCAACCGACTCCTCCGGTTGGACTTTTGCCTAGCGGTCCTTCGCCAGGTCTTGGATACCAAGCTGTTCTTCGCCTGGTGCCTAGCATTCCTTCGCCAGGTCTTCAGTCCCAAGCTGTCCTTCGCCTGGTGCCTAGCAGTCCTTCGCCAGGTCTTCAGTACGAAGTTGTCCTTCGCCTGGTGCCTAGCAGTCCTTCGCTAGGACTTTTCCTGCATACTTGAGTAACGTTGTTAGTTCACAAATAATACTTAACTTTGAATCCTTTGCCAATATCAAAACAAGGTTCGACATGGTGCTTCCTGCACCAACAGAAACTTGATTTTTGAGTCATGGAACTGCTTGGTGCATTTCCTCTTGCAATGGTTAGCTGGAATTGCAGCTGTTGTTAACATTTAGTAAATTTTAGGGGCTAAAGTGCAAAGAATCCTAAAATTAGGGGCTCTTATAGAAATAATCAAAAATTTTGAGGGGCTAGTTGGAAAAAGCCAGCCTTATATCTTTACTTTCCTTTCCTTCTCCAACCGGCAGATCTCGAAGCCAGCCGAACTCCCTCTTCCGGTTCTTCTTCTTCCTTCTTCCCCGTCTTCGATTCACTGCCGCCGATCGTTCCAACAGGCGTCGGCGATCGCTCGGATCTCTCCGCCGGAGGTCTTCAAAGGGATTGAGTTCAGGTGAGGGTTTTCCCGATCTCTCTAATCCTCTTCCCTGATTTCTTGGTAATCTTGTCGCGTTCTTGATCTAGGGTTCGCAGAGGGGCTTATCTAGGACCTTGGGGAAGAAGGTAGCTCGGGTCTAGAGCAGATCATGATTGACTTCTTCTGCTAGACCCAGATCTACTCGATTAGAGTCTGGAAGAGGTGAAGGGGATTGGCGTCGCCGACTGAGCACCTCGCTGTTGAATCTGACCAGGTAAGGATGAGTTAGCTTGGATGTTTTGTTGGTTTTGTTCTTGAGGTTGCTACCTTGTGGTTTTACTTCGATTTTTATTTGGAATTGCCGTGAGTTATTTCTTAGTATGAACTAGGGTTCCTTGTTGTATTGGTTTAGGGATCTGCTGCTTCGATTGGATGAGGTCAGTGGGTTGAATTTGGGTATTGTGATCTTGGCTCTGAAGGATGTTCTTGCTGTGGTTATTGGTGTAGTTTGATCATGTATACGAAATGTTAGAACTGATCTTGTATCCTTGATCTTGTTCATGCTACCGTCAGCCTGCGTTTGGATTTCTATGAGCTCTCGATCTGTTTTTAGTTTAGATTTGGTTTAATGTTTATTTTTACCGTGAGTCTTCTATGGTGGGTTGTTTGATCAGTATTTGAGTGGGTGTAGCTGGAGTTAGTATTTGTGTTGTTGTAGCTGATCTAATTAGGTCTTATTTGTGATTTTGCTGTGTTGTATCATATAGCAGATTGATGAATGCTGGAAGTTCAGACTGTGTGTTGGATTTTGTAATTGTTTACTCGGTTTTGATCTTTGCCATGTACTCTGATTTATGTGGATCTGTGAGTGGTTGGTTCTGTGATCAATAATTGGTGGAGTTAGGTTTGTTGATGTTTCATCCTGTGATTCCACTTGTGTCGAGAGTTCTGGTGCTATTTTGTGTTTGACCTTGGATTTGGATATTGTTGTGTGGTCCACCTAAGGGCTGATTTGGAATGGTTGCTGCCCTTTCGTTCTTATGTCAGGTGCCCTATTTGGGTTGTAGTTAGCTAATTTGGGTTGGAGTTTGATTAGGATTAGGCTAACCTAGGTTGAGTCTAAGTCCTGTAACTCGGGGTAATTTGGGTTTTATCTTGATGCGGCTTAATAATTTGTTTAGCTAAATATTGTGTGTAACTAAACTTATGTCTATGATACAGGATATTGATAGACTTGGATACCTCGTTGCGGATATTAGTTATGGACGGGCGGTTCCTACATGCACGGACTTCTTCGTATCGAGGCGGGTACCTCTGACTTATCTTTTAGATTAGTCATAGTTGATATGCTTGATATGCTATGTTTAGCGGTAGGGTAATGTAGTATTTGATACCTGCTCTACCTTGGCTGATACTGTTTATGATATACCTGGCATGTGATACCTATACCTTTAGGACCTAGGCTATGGTGCATTATCTATGATCCTTGCATATCATGTCGATATAGGTGGACTAGATAGTGGATGTTGTAAAATACGGCAATTCGAAAATCCGGACCAGAAAATTTTTTGTGATTTTTCTGGATAGAGTCTAGGGTTTCCGACTTACGGGAGGAGCCCAAGGGGTTTTATTGTAAAATTTAAAATTTATCAAGGGTTTACGGGTAAACTCTTAAATTACGAAAGGGTTAATATCTAACCCTAGAGACTTGAGGTGCATTACATAAATTTAGAGGGTTAAACTGTTAAATCCTTTACGCTAAGGGTAATGATTGGATTTTGGAAAATTTGAAGGGCTTTTCTGCAAAAAGCCTCACCTTATAACCTCCCCTTTTGCTTCTCCCGTGCCCTAAGCCGCAGCCGCCCCTTTTTGTTGTCTTCTTCCTCTCTTCTTCGCCCGCAGCCACGCCCGACTGCTCCTCTCGATGTCGCGAGACCTAGCCGCAGCCCAGGTCACGCGATTTTTTCCCCATCTCCGCCGAGGGCTCGCCGTCTCTGATCTCCGAGCACCACCTCCATTATCTTCACCTTGCGATTAAAGCCATCGAGTCATCTTCCTCCTTGAGCTCAGCCGACCGGAGCATCTTGGCTACTGGTGTCGCCGGAATAGCTGCAGGCGACGGGTGAAGGCTATGTGTAATTGAGGTAAGGGTAGTTGTTTTCCGTAATTGATTCATGGATGATGATATTAGTATCTTTGGATTTCTGTTTGGGATTTGGGTTTCTTCTCTAGTTGGCAAGTTGATTTGGATTTGGAATTGTTATTACGTTGGATAGTGTTTTGTGATCATGAACTACCATTTGTGTATGGTTTGGAGCTTCTAGATGAATGTGTGTGTTGAATGAATTGTAGGTTCTTACAGTAAACTCAGTTTGGGAATTTGATTTCAGATTTCTGTAGGGTTTCTTTTTGTTCGGATTTGGCTCTGAAGGTGTTGGATCTTCAAATAGGTAGTAGACTTGATGAAGAGATGGGTTTGGAATTCAAATTTTGGTTGCTGTTTTGATTGAAATTCCCCCGCTGTCTATCATAGTTGATGTTGAGGTCCTTGAATTTGTTTCCTTGATCTAAGCAGCTTGGGGTGTGAATCTGTATTGGATCAAGATGAAATTGGAAGGATGAATTTAGCTAATAATGTGAAGTGTTTATGTTGTGAATTGGTTGGAATTGGGTTGGAGATTATTCTTTTGATCTGGATGGTGGGTTAATTAGAGTCAAGAAGATGAATGAAACTATTCGAATTGTGATGTTTCTGATATTGTTAATTTTGATCATGGTTTAGTAATTTGGTTGGATGTTTTGGATCGGTTTGGGTGAGCTGTAAGTTGTTTAGTTGGATCCAAATGAATTGGAGATGATTTTTTGCCATGAGCTTAGTTTGGATTAATTAGTAAATTCTTGGTTTAATGGGAATCATTATGGATATGTTTGTATGGTTTTGATTTGGAAGTTAATCGGTATAGGTTTGATTTCCCTAACCTTGTATTATTTGAATGTTGCCATGTGGTTTTGATTTGGAAGTTAATCTGTGGAGGTAGAGATCAATTTGTAATGGAAGGATTTGTTAATTGATGGAGTTAAGCTTCCGATGTTGATCTGTGTTATGGGATTAGGTTAATGGAAATTAAACCTAATAATCTAAGTTTGAGGCATTGGAATGTGGGATAATTAAGACCTACTCATTTATTGTAGTTAAGTAAATGAAACGAGATAATTAGGACGATCCTAATTATTTGAGACTGTTTGTTTAGCTATAAATTTCATATTATGGTAACTAAACGTTATGCCTTTGATACAGGGCATTGATTGGAGTTAGCATTTCTGATTATCAGCCGGGAGGCTCTTACTGATACGAGCATCTTACGATTGAGGCGGGTACCCTTTGACTTATCTATCTTGATATTGTCATTTTGTTATGCATAGAATGTTATAGATAGCAGTAAGATTCTACGATATCCTTGGTTATTATGTCTGTTCTGGATATTGTTGTTTATCCCTGTTTATTATGCCAGTTCTGGATACTTGTTGTTCATCCCTGAGTTATTCTGCTGTTAGTTCAATACAGTCTCAGGTATTGTCATATCCATTTGTATGCTAGAGATCGTGGTATTGTCTCCTGCATTTGATCTTGAGGGATTGGTAGTGTTCCAGTCAGTATACCCTGTAGGTTACCTGTATTTCCTGTTATAGGATTTCAGACTGAGACTTAGTATACTGGGGACTTGGGAGGGAGGTATGTGTATCTAGCATACACCATCTCTGCATTATTGCATGCTGACCCACGCGGACGTTGTGGACGATGTCCTGACTGGGTACAGGTTGTCACAGCTCTACCCACGCGGACGTTGTGGACGATCCTGACTGGGACTAGGGGGTGACACATGTCATTGCATCAGGGTGCTTTATATGTTTGGGGCATGCACCATCCTTGCATTATTGCATGCCGACCCACGCGGACGTTGTGGACCATGTCCTGACTGGGTACAGGTTGTCACAGCTCTACCCACGCGGACGTCGTGGACGATATCCTGACTGGGACTAGGGGGTGACACATGTCATTGCACCATGTGCATACTTTGCATCGTGCATTGTTTGCTGCACTTGATTCTTGCACTTGTTTGACATTGCATATACTAGAGACTTGTTATCCTGCTTATATGTCTATTGTTGTTCCATTTGGTATTTATTACCCTCTTTCCAGGTTAGATGGATTCAAGTATGTATCTACCTCAGTATGTTCAGTACTAGTCTTTCCCTACTGTTGATATGAGTCTGTACTAGCTGAACTCTTAGTGTTGGTATAACCTTCTATGCATATCTGTTGGGTATTCGCTGAGCTATGGACTCACCCCGTTGCCATATATGTTTATTTCAGGTTGATGTCCGCGAGGAGATCCCGAGCCGCCAGTCCCTAGCTCCAGAGGAGCTCCGCTTGGTTTTATTTTATGTTTGTTTTGCTTATGGACCCTGTAGTATTTCCTATGCTTCCGTTGTGGTGTTTCGAACATGTATTCATGTTTAATTCGATAGTATTGTACTTTTGAGTCCTATGTTGGACTTCGATTGGTTTTGGTTTTGTACCTGCCCCCTAGCAGCTCAGGTGAGTTCGGATTTGGTTTATCGATAGTGATAATCATATAACTGTTGTTTCTGCATATATCTGAGGCCTGTGGCCCTTTAAACTGCGTGGTTGTGCAAATATATATATTGCGTGGATTGTTATATATATTGTGTGTGTGTAAATTGTCCGCCGGACAGGGGAGGTGCTGTCCGATTTTATATTGGATCAGCGGCTCCTGGGTCTCGGGGCATGACAGGACCAGAGTCATGCATCATCGTGCACTGTGCATCACTGTCGATCAGAGGCCCCCTTATGGGTGAGTCAGGTCGACAGTCATACTGACCTATCCATACGACCACTCATGGGTTAGTGGTTGACGGAGTATGGGTAGTGTGCTCTGTGCTGCTCAGCTCATGCACTCATGGGTTAGTGAATCGGAGCGTGGTGGCAGGCAGAGATCCCTCCTTGAGTAGTCCATATACCAGGAGATGAGAGAGAGGTCTCTCCCCCATTTATATACATGGGGTAGGTGTTAACACTCAGGTAGAGATATCCTCCAAAGATGGCCTGGGGCTGATAGTGATATAGCCAGGATAGGTGATGACCTGGGGCTGATAGAGATATCGCCAGGATAGGTTTTGGCCTGGGGCTGTTATTGATATCGCCAGGATAGGTCATGGAGTATGGGGTGTTACGCCGACAGCATACCGTCTACTAGATCACTCAGGAGCAGTGATGGCAGAGTACGGACGGCAATCGCAGCTCTACGCCGGAGGGTGGCCTCCGTTCAGCTTCCTCCCGTACATAGGTGACGATGTCTGACCGGCGACAGAGGTGACCATGTCATTGCACCATGTGCATATGTATATTTTGCATTTGCTCGTGCTTGTTATACTTGGATGTTGCATATGATTGACATGCACATACAGGAGACCCTTATGTCTGGTTTCGGCGGCTCAGCCACATTTGTATGGTATTTGCTATTTCTGTTTTAGTTGTACTTACCACTGCCCGTACCTGTGTTTATTTCGATAGTTGGTTACACTATTGCTAGCTTAGACTATCTTGTATATCTGATGAGATATCCGCTGAGTACTGTGACTCACCCCGTTAGCTCCATGTTTTTATTTCAGGATGATTGTCTGGAGTGCCCGACAGCCTGTCCCAGTTCGTGTATTTCTTCGAGATGATTCCGGGATGTTTCTTTTACTTTGTTGGTGGTACATGTTAGTACCCGTTTTCAGTTTCTTTTACTTTACTTTTTCGCTGCTGTATTCATGTTTGGTTTTGTCATCTTATACGACGGTATAGTTGTACTTTTGTGAGTCATGGAGGCCTTGTGCTTTGCGTTTGTCGTAAGTCATACCGGTACGCAGTTTTTATCATCGTCCCGCTTTCGTGTATTTCAGATGGTTATTCCAGCCCTATAGGTTGTGGTACAGTCGACTGAAGTGGTCGTAGATGCTTGGTTTTCGAATTGTCCGTCGGTCGAGGGAGTGGCAGTCCGGTCGGTATCGGACGGGCAGCTCCTCGGGGCGTGACAATTTATTGTAGCTCACTTGGTTCCAGGATTCAGGAACTTTAGTACTTAGCTTGGAGGTCTAGAGTTCGAATCATGGGGAAGGCAAAAACTCACTGCCAGGGGTGGGAAGACCGTAGGGTCGCCGGCCTAGAGGGTTACCTGCGGGGACCATAGAGGCGGGGCCGCTACAGCTGTTTTTATTATCTGAATGTCATGATACCTTACTCAATGGCGTGAGGCCATCTCATCGTGCATATGCTCGACAACACCATTGAGAGTGATGTCACAGAACTCCTTATACATGTTGTATAACCTATCCTGCTTTGGTAGCTCAACCAGATGCCATTGTTCTTCTTCTTGGTGGGTTTTCGTTGAAATATCTAATCGATTGTCAGATGCTATGTAGGAGCTCTCAGTTTATCAATGATCCTAAATATTTAGTACATTAAAAATCCTTCTTGGCACTGTTTATTTCATTACAGTTTTTCATGTTTAGCTCACATTGAGCTTTGAGCGATATTTTTTCTAATCACAGAGAGAAGGCTACACTTTGAGCTTTGAATTTCAAACTTATTCTCTATCATGTGCTTGCTGCTGAACTAATACCAATGGTGTTTGCTATATGTATATATTTGATCCAATTTTAATGTTATATGTGTTGTAATATTGAGCAATTTGAAGTGTCTCTCTAGAGGTGCCATATTTGCTATTAGGATTAGTATTAATTGATATAATTTGTTGTAAAATTAGGTTGCTAGTGGTGGTATTGGTAGCGATATTGGCAATTATATTGATGGCGGTGTTGATATCCATGGTGCAAAAAAAATTGACAATATTTACAATGTTAGCCAACAACAAACTACAACTCAGGTAACAAGATACAATCTCCCTGGTATAATATTTTCAAAATCATATGTTGGCTTTATGTTGGTTCTCTTCTTTATGTTGGCTTTATAAATGCCTTTTTGTGCCTATTGTGCATGTGAATTTTGTGTCATTTACTGCTCTTGTGTTTAATTTCTATTTACTAAGGAAATTCTCATAGCTTAAGGACACGTTTCAATGGAGGTTATCTTTTGCCCTTTTTACATGGGTATGTAACTTGTAAGAAGAGCAATCAGATTCCAACGTATGTTTCCATAACTAACATTATAAAAAAATCCAGGCGTATAAAGAACTTGGTCTCTCTTATCAATCTTATTGCAATTTGCTCTCTCTCATATATTAGTTGCGAATCAGGGCTACAAATAACATAGTCGTCAAATTAGAACTTTAATTTTTTACTATTTAACCAAAGGTTTTTGCAGCATGGTTTAGATATCATTACATAAGACCTTGAGTCGTTAAACTTAAAGCCTATGGATCCAATTACTTAAGACCTTTAGTAATTAAGTCAATGTTGATTCTTAACAAATTAACTGCGTCAAAATATCAAATAAGTCATTTGTGAAGTATATTCATTTGTTGCAATAATTGGACTTTCATTCACCCCTTCATACAAATGTCAAATGGTGACACCCTGTAAAATGTTATCAGGCATGTGAAAAGAAAATTGAAGAGAAGAGATTCTCCGGTCTGCCTATGCATCACATCTCATTCTAGTTTTAAATATGCCTCAAATCTACAACAAAGAAAGTTTTCCTTCTTTTGCAAGTTCATATGTTGATAATCATATATTTTTTGTCAAGATTATCAACTACCATAATTAATAGAAGTAGGTGCCAGTTTAACATGTGTAACTTATAGTCTTATACAATGTGCAAAGTACCTCATCAAGAAATATTATTGCTCCATTTTGAAGTTCATTAGCAAGAGAAAATATATTCCCTAACAGGTGCTCACTTTCACCATAATATTTTGACATGATAACTTCTAGAGGAACATATAACAAGGGAACCCCTTAAGAGAAATAGTTGAAGTAAATAAAGTATGTGAAGCATAACTATATTTAGCATATAAAAATTTGGCCTAAAATAAAGAAATCTTCTTTTAATGAAATGTATAACAGTAGTTATCTCTATACTTTCCTTCAGTATAAAAATTGTTTCCACAACTTAGTTGCTACATGGTAGCTTGTGGAGCTAAACTACGAAGAAATTCTTCCCATCAACCTGTTGGATCGTGAAAACCGATAGAGGGGGGATGAATATCGAAAATCGTTCTTTTTCGGAAAACTAAGAGTAAGTGCACAGCGGAAATAAAAATAAGAGACACAGCACAAAGACACGGTGATTTTTACTTGGTTCGGAGCCTGTGTCGACTCCTACTCCAAGGCCCACGGTCGTTGACCGTTTACTTTGGGCAATTCTATATTCGCGCAAATAGGTTACACAATTTAATTACAAAATGAGTGCAATAAAATATAATAAATTAAGTACGCTCTTCTTTACCGACGTCCGGAGTAGGTCGATTCTTTCGGGGCAGCGGGACGTCGTCGGCTCGAGGTGAAGCGTTTCTGGAGCAAGGCACGAGCGTAGAAGAGCTTTGAGGCGTTGAGAGAATTGATGTTGGAAGCCTGGGGTCGAGGGCCCTTTATATAGGGCTAGGGGGCGCCCGGTACGTCGGGGGCGCCCCCCACGTGGCCTTTGATCTGCACAGATCTCGGTCAGCGTCTATCCTCTGGATCCGCTTTGACCGGGGCGCCCGAAGCGCTCGGGGCGCCCGCATTGACCGGGTCAAAGTTCTATCTTCTTGGCTTCGATGGCTTCTTAGACCGAAGTAAGCGCATGGGGGCGCCCGCAGCGCAGGGGGCGCCCGGGAGCAGCAGGGGCGCCCGGGAGCACGGGGGCGCCCCGCCCAGCAGCTTTTCGAACCCTTCTTCTTCTGATGTGTTTTGTATGTACCTTGGGGGCGCCCGGGACACTCCGGGCGCCCTACCCAGCCTTTGCCTCTCTCCTTTGAGGCTTTCTGAGCTGCAGACACACGTTCCTTCGGTCCTGCATCCAGGGTTAGTCCAAAACACAATGCAATAAAATATTTATTTGTTCATACAGCCTTAGCTGTCTTGGTTCTGACTTTGGTCTCCAAAATGGAGCCCTAGGTCGAACCGACGCCTACTGTTCCCTCGACGGGGAACGCGTCCTCACCTACTCCTCTCGGGAGAATTTACCTGATGCCAACCGTTCCTTTGGTTGGACTTTTGCCTGACGGTCCTTTGTCAGGTCTTGTAACCTGGCAGTCCTTCGCCAGTTACCTAGCAGTCCTTCGCTAGGGCTTCGTTGCTGGCAGTCCTTCGCCAGTGCCTAGCAGTCCTTCGCTAGGGCTTGATGCTGGCAGTCCTTCACCAGTTGCCTAGCAATCCTTCGCTAGGGCTTTCTTTCCTGGCATTCCTTTGCCAGTGCCTAGCAGTCCTTCGCTAGGGCTTTTCCTGCACACTTGATTAACTTGTTAGAAAACAAGAAAGACTTAACTTTTGACCTATGTTGCCATTATCAAAACACAGGTTTGACTTAGGTGCATTTCTGCACCAACAATCTCCTCCTTTTTGATTTATGGCAACCCTAGTTCAAAAAGTTAAGTTAAGCAAGACATGAAAAGGTTTTATCTTTTGTTCCCTCCCCCTGGAAGGAATCTCCCCCTAGATTTTTCAAAAACTCGTGGGGAAAAAAAACTTGTACTTTGAAAACTTATGTTTTAGGTTCTTGGAAGTAACTTAAGTTAAAAATACATAGTAGAGTTTTTAAAGCATAATTAGAGTACTTAGAAAATTTTAAAGTCTTAAGTTTTAAAGTACTCAAAATGTCAGCTTAAGTACTCGGTAAGATATAACAAGCTTAAGTACTTAGTAGGTTTTGAAACACTTTAGTATATCTGGAAAACTTAAGTATAAAGTATATTTGGAAAACTAAAGTGCATTTGGAAAACTTTAAGTACCTAACAATTTTGACAAACTTAAGCTTTACAGTACTTATAAGAATTTTGACAAGCTTAAGTAAGAAACTTTTGAAGGGCTAGAGTACTTAGTAAAATTTTGAAAATTAAAAAAGATTTTAAAGCTAAAGTACTTAGCAAAATTTTGAAAGTTTGGAAATAAATTTTGAAGCTAGAGTACTTAGCAAAATTTTGAAAGTTTGGAAACAGATTTTGAAGCTAGAGTACTTAGCAGAATTTTGAAAGTTTGGAAACAGATTTTGAAGCTAGAGTACTTAGCAGAATTTTGAAAGTTTGGAAACAGATTTTGAAGCTAGAGTACTTAGCAAAATTGACAGTTTGAAAACAAATTTTGAAGCTAGAGTACTTAGCAAAATTGACAGTTTGAAAATAAATTTTGAAGCTAGAGTACTTAGCAATATTTTGAAAGTTTGGAAACAGATTTTGAAGCTAGAGTAATGGATAAGTGTATTTTTGAAACTTTTTGAATGAAGGAAAAATTTAGAAAAAGTAATTTTCTCTTTCCTATCTCTATCTCTCCCCCTTTGCCATATATCAAAACAAATAGATATAGCATTAATAATGAATAAGAATTTGCTGTATTGAACCAATTCATAATTAGATTTACTCTAGATCAATCAATCAGTTATCTAAATCAATCAATTATCTCTGTAGGGACCTGTCTAACCCAATTAGCTACTCACTAACTGTTATAAACAGTAGTTTTTGCTAGGGTTAGTCAAGTTAAGTGTTTCTGTTCAAGTTAGATTTTCTAAGCTTGACACTTAACTTGATTGCTATGTATATTGTATTTAGTGCCCCAATTACTGCAGATGCACTGACTTAAAGCATCTTGAATTAAGGCAAAGACCTAAGCATCTCAACCCTTTCAAGGTTGTCAATCAAAAGTACCCTAAGGTGCTTGTGAGATGCTGGCTTCTAAGTCTATAGGTGCATGCAGTTCTAGGGTTAGGGCCTAGGCTAAGTCCATTTTCGAAAAAGCCCTAATTTTTAAAGGAGGTTGTTTTGCAATAAAACTAAGAAAAAAAAGGTGAAAACTGATTTTGAAATCAAGTAAAGCAGTTTTTCAAAATCTATTTTTAGAAAATTGATTTTTGAAATCAAGTAGAGCAAAAAACATTGAGATACTCTATTCTACAAAGCACAATCCTAACTGCAAAGAGAACAAGTACTCATAAACTGGTCAACAGAGAATAAAGCAAATAATCAAGGTTCAAATGCAGTCAAACAGTCAAACCCACGTCAACCCTACTGAGTAGGGGCAGTCAAATAGATACAATATTAAGTGAATCTAAGACGAAGGACCGGGATGATCGGAGGAGCCTGGCTGCCAGGATCGAAATAGGGTCATCATCTCATGATACTCTGCCTCTCTGGCCTCCCTCTCGGCTCGAAGTGCGCTCATGTAACTGTTGTAGTAGGCCAGATTTGTCTCCATTTCTTCAGCGTGATTGGCCTCCACTTCCTCTCGGAGGCTCTGTACGCGGGTCTCTAGCTGAGTCACTCGGTCGTAAAGTGTCGGTGGAGCGGGCTCATCTATGTGCGCTCGGGCTGCTGCTGCTAGATCTCCGACGTCGACTTCAACCTCCTCGTCTGAGTCGACTGGTGCTCCGGCCTGCTGTCGTCGCCAACTAAGAACCCCGGTGGCCGACACCTCTAGACCCGCTAAGGAGAAGTTCCTAAATCCGATTTCGTCAAAGTCGGTCATAGTGGTTATTTCACCCAAGGTTACGTCACGACCGTGGTGATGAAGGAGGGACGTGATGATGTGGCAGTACGGTGTGCGTACTCGTCCCTGGGTCGTGACTCTGGACGCATGCAGAATGGTATGAAACATATGGAGTCCAATGTCTATGTCAAGGTGGTGGACCAGGGCATAAAGAAGGAAAGCATGAAAGGGTCTCATGGTCCCTAGGTCTCGGGTAGAGAGTGGTAGGATGCAGCGGACCAGAACTCTATACAAGGCATAGTTCTGGGCCTGAAGTTCAACAGCTAGGAAGCGTCTGTTTACGGGGAGGTCTGCCCTAAAGAAATAGGAGTGAATGATATCTAGGGTAATATCTGAGTAGGGGGGATCAAATGGGGGGTTCCTAGGAGGATAACAGCAAAATATGGACTGTGAGGGTCGCAGTCCTAGGAAGCGGTTTAACAGAGTAGGGGTGATGGTTAAAGGGATCCCTTGGACAGTGGTGTGAAACATAAGATTATCTTGCCGAATAATATTATTGTAAAACTCTGCACATAGGGTTTCATTTATGGTATGTGTGCAGAAGACAAGATTATCCAGTTGATAGAAATTGATGATGTTCATGGCGACAGGGCATGATTGGGTAAAAAAGTGCCTATTGAGATAACTCGTTTTAATAGGCTTGTAGACTGTTTGTGCGAACCTATTACATAACTCTAGATTAGGAAATCTAGGATCGGGACTAGGTTGGGCACCGGGGTTGGCCGAGTTCGGTCGGCGTCTTCGAAGTTGAAGGAGTTAAAGAAAAGAATAATGATATTGATGGTGCAAGTTGCATCAATAATGTTCCTCTTTAAATGTTTTAATGTTTGACAATTCACTTAAGTCAGTGATCTATTGAACAGACAAAGGGGAGTAAGAGAGAAGTAACCTAAGTTGAAGAAATGTCCAAGTTAACATAGGTATCGTATCCCTAAGTCCTAGCGAAGGGCTGCTAGGCACCTAGCGAAGGGCTGCTAGGTATCGAAACCCCAAGACCTAACGAAGGGCTGTTAGGCACCTAGCGAAGGGCTGCTAGGTATCGTAACCCTAAGACCTAGCGAAGGGCTGCTAGGCACCTAGTGAAGGACTACTAGGCATAGAAGACCTAGCGAAGGGCTGCTAGGCACCTAGCGAAGGGCAGCTAGGCATAGAAGACCTAGCGAAGGATGGCTAGGCACCAGGCAAAGGACCGCTTGGTAACAAAGACCTAGCGAAGGGCTGCTAGGCACCTGGCGAAGGACTGCTAGGAAATGAAGTCTTGGTCCAAGGGACTGAGCAGCTTAGCTGAGCGATGACTATGGACAGGAGTAGAGACGGGTCAGGGTTTGGGCATCTCGAGATCCGGAGTAATCGGAGGCTAAGCAAAAGTCCATCCGAAGGACTGGGTGGCAACCGTCTCCTGAAAGGAGTAGGTGAAGGGCGAGTTCTCGGGGATAGGAACTCGTGCCGGTTCGACCTAGGGTTTCGTGCAAATCCGAAGTCCGAACCATGTCCTTAGGCTTAATATTTCATGTATATGTGCTTTGTGTTTATGTATCTTGCAGGTACCAAGAACCGGAGACAAAGCAAACAAGTGAGCTGGAATGCCCTAACCAGGGCGCCCCCATGCAGCCAGGGCGCCCCCAGCAAGGGGGGCACCCCCAGGCAGTACAAAAGTGGCAGCTTTCGTGTTGTATGCACAACAGGTGTCAACCGGTGCGCCCGGAGCGTCCGGGGCGCCCTGATTAGTAGCTGTTTTGCTGTTTCGAAGCCAAAACACAGGATAAGCCTCCACGGGGGCGCCCGGAGAATCCAGGGCGCCCTGGTCAACCATCTTATCACCAGCGACGAGGTAGGCGCAAGGATAAGAGTTGACCGAGTCTTCCGGGGCGCCCCCAGCGACCGGGGCGCCCCCAGGAGGCCTATATAAGGGGCCTCGACCCCTCAGCTTCAAACACAACTGCCAAGAGCGATTCTGATCATTCTGACCGACGACAACGCGCTAGAAACAAGGCTCTATGACCGGGAGGCTCCAGGAGGAAGTGCGCGGCACTTCGGAGGTCCAGATCGGCCAAGTTTCATATTTGTGTTCGGTTTGCTTTTAATTATTCCGCACTTTAATTTTCAATATCTTTTTGTAATTGCAAACTGTAAGACGGGTTTTCTCCGCCTCCGGAAATTCCGAAAAGGAGACCAATAGTGAACTCACGCCGAGTACATAGGCCTTGGACGTACTGACCCAGGGGGGTCGGGAACCAAGTAAATAAATCCCGCATGTCCTTCTGTTTTGTATTTATTTTTCTGCTTTTACTTTTCCGCTGCGCTACTAATATTCTGAGTCTAGAACAAACGAGTTTTACACGAAGTTTTACGAAGATTTTGAACGGTCGATATTCACCCCCCCCCTCTATCGACGGCACCGGTCCTACAATTGGTATCAGAGCCGAGTCGCTCTTCACCGGACTAACCGCCGACGGAGCAAAGACGCCAGGAGTTGAGGGGGAGCCCAGGGGTGAATCAGGTATATTTTAATTTTAAATATCCAATTTTAAATTCCATATTATCTGTTTCACATGCAGGGAGAGAGGGCACTACAAAAACCAGTGTCCTACTCGTAAGAATCGTTCGTCACCGGCGGCAAAGGAGATACCAGCGCCAGGAGTCCGGAAAAACAAGGATCATGTGCAATGCTTCAAGTGTAAAAAATTCGGACACTACAAAAACAAATGTCCGGCAAAGGTACGAAAAATGTATGTTCCAAAAACTTTACAAATTCCTGCAATGCCTTTTAATAATTTAGATAATTTTCCTGAGAAGTTAGAATTATTGCATAGTCAATTAGATATTTTAAATAATAAGTTACATAATGTGAATATGGCTAAAATGTCAGAAATAAATTATTTAATCATTAATACCAATTCAATAATTGCTAAAATTAATTCTGATATTAAATCTAAAATAAACTCTGATAATTCTACAGATAATGATCCAATTAATTCTGAATCTAAATCTGAAACCAATCCCGAACTCGAAATTGAAAATCCTAAGGATAAATCCGAATTCAAATTCGAATATCCTAAGGATAAATCCGAAATTAATCCTGAAAATCTCAAGATTAATTCAGAAATTAATTCTGAAATTCTTAAAGATAATCTAGAGATAAATATTAAAAATATTGAAAATATATCTGAGGATAATTCTGAGGATAATTTTGAATATAAAATTCTCCTGGATAATAGTTTAATCATAGATAATATTGAATATTATTATAAAACTTTAACTAGTGGCCCAATTTACTCCACCTACTGTGAGGATATTGAAAAACTTAATCTTGAGGAGGAAATAGAATTTTCTAAGATAAAGGTCATAATCAATAAAAATTACAAAAATTCAAATAAATCAAAATTATTAGAAAAACTTGAAAAGAAAGACAAAAATGAAGAAGAAATTTTTGAAATAATGAAAATGATGAACTTAAACCCACAATTATTAATTAATCATCATAATTTGAATTAAATCTCAAATTAATTCAAATTAAATCCAAATTAATTCAAATTATGTTCAAATTAATTCAAATTAAATCCAAATTAATTCAAATTAAATCCAAATTAATTCAAATTAAATCCAAATTAATTCAAATTAAATCTTAATCAAATTCAAATTAATTAATTCTTAATAATTCAAATTCAAATCAATTAATTCTTAATAATTCAAATTCAAATCAATTAATTCTTAATAATTCAAATTCAAATTAATTCTTAAAAATTCAAATTAATTAAATCTTAATAATTCAATTAAGTTTCAACAAATCGAATTAATTCATATAATTCATAAATTCAAAATTCAAAAATTAATATTCAATAAATTCAATTAAATTCGAATTAATTCATATAATTCATTAAATTCAAATTAATTCAAATAATTCAATTAAATTCAAATTAAAAATTAATTCAATTTAATTCAATTCAAAATTAAATTAAAATTATAACTTCAATTAAAATTAACTTAATATTGATCCTACTTAATTAATTTCTAATTAATTCAACCTCAATTAATTCGTAATTAACCTGAATCCAACTAAAATCTTAAATAACTTAAACTCAAACTAATGTAAAATTTTACCCAAAGTGTAACAATTAAAATTAATAACATTAAATATGTCAAAGTGGGTTGACATATTCGCGGGTTCACTCGACATGTATCAAATCGGGAATTTGATACATTTTAGAAACTTAAATAAAATTATTTGACTTGTTTGACTCATGCATAACTGCCATGACATGCATTTGCTATTCTTTTAAAATATATGACATGTCATTCATATTTAAATTTTATGCATATATTAGAACGGTAATAGGAAAAAGAATAATTGAAACTTGATCAACCTAGTATTGGGTGGCGGTGAGATGATAGTACGTTAGGGAAACCAATTCTAATAAGATCAAGTATACTTGGTCTCTTTAGACTGGTGAAATTAGCCGAAGCTATCGATCCAAGATCCAAACTAGTTAGACCAGAATTTTTCAAAAAGTAATCTTGAAAATGAAATTTCATTAAAAGGCTTTGTCAAGGAAAGGGTGGATGATCCCATAAGGCTACGGCCAAAGAAGGCCTAGTGCCTCGCCAAGACCTGGAAGCCAATTTTTGAAATTCAAATTCAAGTTACTTCATGTCAAATTTAAATCTAACACAAGCTTCAATGAAATCTTAGAATTAAAAATAAATTAATGAAAAATGATCCAAGCATCTCACAATACACCCATAAGGTAACTATGCTTGTTGTATTGATACATCTAAAATGGGTGAGATGTTAAGGACTAATGAATTGAAAAATATTTTTCAAAATTGTTTTTCAAAATGGTAAGAATATTTTCCTAAAAATTTATTTTCAAAATAGTGCTTCAACATAATAATGTTTTTATGGAATTCATGCTTGTCTATTTGATTATATATATTATACATTTTCCAAAAATATATCTTTTCAAAAATTTATTTGACTCACTCAATTAGACACAAGCCTCTTAGGACAACACTAAAGTTCCTTAAGGCGCTTAGATAGAGTCAAATGGTGTTGGATGCAGGGGGAGTGTTTTGTTCGTTTTATTAAAAATATTTTTCGAAAACTGCACCTTAATTTGCATTACATATGTTTTCAAAATTATCTTCTTTCCAAATTGTGACTTCAAAATTTATCTACTTAAAAATTATCGGTTCTTTGACTTTGATAAACCCTAAAGACACAGAGGAAAGGTTCATTTTATGATCTTCAAGGACTCCTAGGACGTGTCAAATTTAGGGGGAGTCTAACAATTTTGAAAATTATTTTGATCTGAATCAAACCTTAAGACTCAGAGGAAGAGTACTTGTGGTCAACAAGCTTCCCGGGACTGGGTCAAGTTTAGGGGGAGGTCAAATTAAAAGAATTATTAACTTTTTCAAATGTTTTCATGCATAGTATTTTCAAATCCTGTTGAAAACATAAGTATTATTTTTAAATGCTATCAATTTAAAATATATATATATATATATTCATTCATCTGATTTTGATTAATTTGAAATAATGTTTACTTGAGTTGGAGAATGTCCAGGACACTTAGGAAAATGTCCTTGTAGTCAACAAGGTTTCCCAGGATAGTGTCAGACTGGAAAATAAACCAAGTCAAGTAAAATTTTGAGTCTTCAAAAGTTCACACATTTTTTTAAAAATTGCACTAGCATATATTTTCAAAAGTATTATCATGTTTTTTAAAAAAAAAATTCTGTTAATATTTACTTGAGTTTGAAAAATTTCCAGGACACTTAGGAAATTGTGCTTGTAGTTAACAAGATTTCCTAGGATTGTGTCTGACTGGAAAAGAATCCTAGTCAAGTAAGATATAATGTTTCAAAAATTACTTATATTTTTCAAAGTCTCATCTTTGCCAAAAATAGTTAGTATTTGCAAAATATGCATAATATTCATATTTTCCAAAATAGCATTCTTTCAAAAGTACCTAGTTTTCAAAAACTCAATACATTTTTCAAAGGTACTTATATTTTTCAAAAATTACTTATCATCTTTCAAAATATCTGTACCTTCAAAAATATCTTTTTCAAAATATTGTCTAAAGTTTTCTGAGCTCATAATACTTAAGTATTAGTTTTATGCTATGTCTTCAAAATTTTATACTAAGTATTTTCAAAATATTCATTATTGGTGCAAGTATTTTCTTAAAGTTTTTTGATGTATGACAAAGGGGGAGAGGTGTGCTTTAAGTTAGAAAAATTCTAGAAAATTCTTTCCCAAAGATCAAAAATATAGTTTCAAAACTTATATCAATTTTTTCTTGTTTTTTATCCTAAGGATAGTGAGTTAGCCCCTTAAACCAATCTAACTTAAGGTATTGTCAAACATCAAAAAAGGGAAGATTGTTGGTGCAAGTTGCATCAATAATGTTCCTCTTTAAATGTTTTAATGTTTGATAATTCACTTAAGTCAGTGATCTATTGAACAGACAAAGGGGAGTAAGAGAGAAGTAACCTAAGTTGAAGAAATGTCCTAGTTAACCTAGGTATCGTAACCCTAAGTCCTAGCGAAGGGCTGCTAGGTATCGAAACCCCAAGACCAAACGAAGGGCTGTTAGGCACCTAGCGAAGGGCTGCTAGGTATCGTAACCCTAAGACCTAGCGAAGGGCTGCTAGGCACCTAGTGAAGGACTACTAGGCATAGAAGACCTAGCGAAGGGCTGCTAGGCACCTAGCGAAGGGCAGCTAGGCATAGAAGACCTAGCGAAGGATGGCTAGGCACCAGGCGAATGACCGCTTGGTAACAAAGACCTAGCGAAGGGCTGCTAGGAACCTGGCGAAGGACTGCTAGGAAATGAAGTCTTGGTCCAAGGGACTGAGCAGCTTAGCTGAGCGATAACTATGGACAGGAGTAGGACGGGTCAGGGTTTGGGCGTCTCGAGATCCGGAGTAATCGGAGGCTAAGCAAAAGTCCATCCGAAGGACTGGGTGGCAACCGTCTCCTGAAAGGAGAAGGTGAAGGGCGAGTTCTCGGGGATAGGAACTCGTGCCGGTTCGACCTAGGGTTTCGTGCAAATCCGAAGTCCGAACCATGTCCTTAGGCTTAATATTTCATGTATATGTGCTTTGTGTTTATGTATCTTGCAGGTACCAAGAACCGGAGACAAAGCAAACAAGTGAGCTAGAATGCCCTAACCAGGGCGCCCCCAGTGTTGGGGGTGCCCCCATGCAGCCAGGGCGCCCCCAGGCAGTACAAAAGTGGCAGCTTTCGTGTTGTATGCACAACAGGTGTCAACCGGGGCGCCCGGAGCGTCAGGGGCGCCCTGATTAGTAGCTGTTTTGCTGTTTCGAAGCCAGAACACAGGATAAGCCTCCACGAGGGCGCCCGGAGAATCCGGGGTGCCCTGGTCAACCATCTTATCACCAGCGACGAGGTAGGCGCAAGGATAAGAGTTGACCGAGTCTTCCGGGGCGCCCCCAGGAGGCCTATATAAGGGGCCTCGACCCCTCAGCTTCATACACAACTTCCAAGAGCGATTCTGATCATTCCGACCGACGGCAACGCGCTAGAAACAAGGCTCTACGACCGGGAGGCTCCAGGAGGAAGTGCGCGGCACTTTGGAGGTCCAGATCGGCCAAGTTTCATATTTGTGTTCGGTTTGCTTTTAATTATTCCGCACTTTAATTTTCAATATCTTTTTGTAATTGCAAACTGTAAGACGGGTTTTCTCCGCCTCCAGAAATTCCGGAAAGGAGACCAATAGTGGACTCACGTCGAGTACATAGGCCTTGGACGTACTGACCCACGGGGGTCGGGAACCAAGTAAATAAATCCCGCGTGTCCTTCTGTTCTGTATTTATTTTTCTGCTTTTACTTTTCCGCTGCGCTACTAATATTCTGAGTCTAGAACAAACGAGTTTTACATGAAGTTTTACGAAGATTTTGAACGGTCGATATTCACCCCCCCCCTCTATCGACGGCACCTGTCCTACAAATACAACTTATACAGCAATCAAGTTAAGTGTCAAGCTTAGAAAATCTAACTTGAACAGAAACACTTAACTTGACTAACCCTAGCAAAAACTACTGTATATAACAGTCAGTAAGTATCTAATTGGGTTAGACAGGTCCCTACAGATATAATTGATTGATTTAGTATAATTGATTTAGTGTAATTGATTGATTTAGTGCAATTGATTGATTCAGTGTAAATCTGACTGGTTCAGTACAGCAAATTATTTTCTTTATTCATGCTTTAATTATCTGTTTTGATATATGGCAAAGGGGGAGATAGAGATAGGAAAAAAGAAAAATTATTTTCTAACTTTTTCCTTTATTCAAAGAGAAAAATTATTTTCTAAAATTTTCCTTTATTCAAAAAGGTTCAAAAACATACTTATCCTTACTTATCCTTTATTCAAAAGCTTAAACGTTTTGAAAAAGTACTTAAGCTCTTAAAACTTTCAAAATTTTGCTAAGTACTCTAGCTTCAAAACTCTTTACTCAAGCTTTCTAGCTTAGATTTTTTTTAAGCTTTCAAAATTTTGCTAAGTACTCTAGCTTCAAAAACTCTTTACTCAAGCTTTCTAGCTTAGATTTTTTAAGCTTTCAAATT
>JAGFNQ010000223.1:0-75295 GCA_024364735.1 Boesenbergia rotunda
ATGTTTATCTCGCGGACATCCCAATGTCACAGCCAATGAGAATCAGCTGATTAGAGAATAACCCATGCTAGTCTCAACAGAATTGATAGTGTCCGTTTTTATCAATTCATCGACTAGGGATATTTTCAATACTTCACATTTGCGCATTTAGAGATAATCACTAGTTGTGATCTCATCACAAATTCTCTTATGCTATGAGTTGTATTGCGGACATTCAGTAGATGAGTTTAAGATCCCAATCAAATACACAAGCATGTATACTCAAATAGTGAATTATCATTTATTAATATAAATGTTTTACAATCATAAGGCGATTGCCTTAGGACACTTCTCTCATATCACTAACAAAGGGTACTTCCTTACTCCTTAGCTTCTTGACTTCTCGATCCAAGATCTGGATAGGTCTGCTTTCATAGCTTAGGTCCTCCTGCACTTGTACTGTCTGTGGTTCGATCACTTGGTCCATATTTGGGATACACTTTTTAAGCGTTGACACATGGAACACATTATGAATGGCCGACATCTCTGGAGGCAGCTCCAGCTGATATGCCACCTTACCAACTCTTTTCAGAATCAGGTACGGCCCCACATAACGCGGACTTAGTTTTCCTTTCCTCCCAAATCTTGTCATCCCTTTCATAGGAGCCACTTTGAGGAACACCCAATCTCCAACATTAAATTCCAGTGGTTTACGCCGGACATCGGCATAACTCTTCTGCCGGCTCTGAGCAGCTTCTATCCGTTGTCGAATATTCTGTATAGCTCGGGTGGTGCTGTTGAAGACATCCGTTGTGTGCCCCATTTCCTTCTTTTCACCACCCTCGTACCAACAGATCGGAGACCTACATCACCTCCCGTACAATGCTTCATAAGGCGCCATTCCAATAGTAGCTTGGTAGCTATTATTGTAAGCGAATTCTACTAAGCATAGATATCGACACCAGCTCCCTTTGAAATCCAAGGCACAAGCTCGCAACATGTCTTCTAGTATCAACATGAGCATAGCATGGTCCTTAACATAACATAAGCATAGCATGGTTCTTATCATAACATAAGCATAGCATGGTTCATAACATAACATAAGCATAGCATGGTTCTTATCATAACATAAGCATAGCATGGTTCTTATCATAACATAAGCATAGCATGGTTCTTATCATAACATAAGCATAAGTGCATATCATGAATGGATGCATGAGTCAAATGCATATACATATGAATGTTTAACTTTTAAAATGATACTTTTAAATACTTAAACATAATCATAACATCATTGGGGGTCCCCGGCTTGTACCACATACATACATCATAAGCGCGCATCCCTATGTAAATACGAGGTAGCGAACCCCGACCTACTAGGGTAAGGATAGCATAGTCGGTAGTCCCAGAACTGGGGTGTTCTTAAGGTGCCCATCCCTGTTGCACAGCTTCGGTAGTGCCATAACCATGGACAGCATAGTCAGTAGTCCAGAACCGGGGCGTTTTTAAGGTGCCCATCCCTTGGACCCATACTTCGGTCCGGTACAAGCCCACTCATAAAGTAAAATACTTCATATGCTTCATCATTCATACATCATGGCATGCATCTTTATTCATAAAACATGGCATGCATCTTCATTCATAAATATAACATATGTAACGACCCGGCCCGTCTACCGGCCCATTTACCGGTCCTCATGACCGTCGTGCCGTCGTACAGTCGACCATTGACCGTGCCGTTATTCATAAACATGACATGCATCTTTATTCAAAAAACATAGCATATGTAATGACCGGCCCGTCTACCGGCCCATTTACCGGTCCTCATGACTGTCGTACCGTCGTACCGTCGACCATCGATCGTGCCGTTATTCATAAACATAGTATGCATCCAACCATAAACATAAAACATAAAACATGGTGCTTAGGGTTAGGGGTATAAGTAACTTAATTTCTACCACATGCTTGAACCTTTATATATACTTCATAAATAAGTATAAGCCATCATTCTTCAAACCCTAACTCCTCCCAAATCCGATTTACCTTGCTTGGCCGAAACCTATAAGGGAGGGTTCCATCATTCAATTAACATGTAAGATAACATAAGGTAAATAACAATCATACATTACCTATAAGGCCATGGGAAGCCATTAGGGCTCATGATTAGGGTTATCCCTAACCTTTAGCCCTCCTTCTTAGGGTTGGCCGAAACCCTACAAGGCCATGGGTGCATGGAAACATTCCATAAAATCCCCAATTAAACATTAAACACCAACCATACCCTACCATAGGGGCCATTGGACCCCTTACTTGAGATAAGCCCTAACTTCTTGCCCTAGAACCCTCATGGCCTAAACTTACAAGGGTCAAAGACCTTGTGAAAATTCATACAATTCACTTTGAACCTCCTTTTGAATCATGGGGATACCCAAATTCCGTACTTGAAAGGTTAAGCCCTTTCCTAACCAAAGAATCATGGTGAGAGTCCCAAACCCTAAGGGGTCTTTAGGGTACTCCAAAAAGTTCCAAAAAATTATATTTATCCCATATTCATCATGATAACACATTAGAAAACATGATTTAGATTTTTAACATCATTATGGACCAAAAACCCATGGTGGCCGAATATGATTGGGTCCAAAACATAGTTTTCTCAACATCAAACTCCAAAACCAACTTTATATCATGCTAAAAATCACAAGGAACTATTATACCACAGGTGATGGAGTCTTACATTGGTTGATCATGATTATAGACCTTAGATTTGAAGGAATGATGAAGATCTTGTTGCTCCTTGACCACCCCTAGCCTTTGTATCCTTGTAAAAGCCTTGGATCTTGGAGATGAAGCCTTAGGTGAACTTTTTCCAAGGGGAAATCCCTCTTGGGGTATTCGGCTAGGATGAAGAAGAAGGGAGGAAGAAAGGTGACTTGATGGAAGAAGAGAAGTAACCCCCCATGCTTCTCTTTATAACTCATCAAGGAGGGTAAGTGAAGAGTCATGGTGTCTCTTCATTTTCCCTTAAGCCTTAACCATAATCCACTTCATTTCCTCATAGCACTCCCTTACTAGGTGAATTGGTTAGAACATGCATGGTTGTACAAGAGGTCCAAGGTTCAATCCTTGGTGCATGCAATAATTTTTTTCCATTTATTTTTATTTTATTTCCCTAATATTTCGAAAATCCCTTAAAAATTCCCCCATAATTATTTTAATATTTCCCATTAAAAATCTCTTTATATTTCTATAAATTTTTACCTAAAATTCACCAACAATCATGGTACTAGAAAGCCCATCTAAGGCCCATTAGTGCCTATTTCCTCAATTTAAATGGAAAAAAATGGATTTCAAGGTTAAAATTCATGTTAATATTTCTAGGTCCCTTGGAAAATCATCTAAACATGCTCAATATTTTAAAGACATTTTAGGAGAATTTTCCAGGTCGTTACAGTACCCGAACAGATAATCTCTCTATTTCTCTTCATAACAACTTTATTATCAAAAGTAACAGAATATTCATCATTAAATAACTTAGAAACTGAAATCAAATTCTTTCTAAATGAAGGTACATAAAGGCAATCTCTCAGAATTAACACTTTATTTTTCTCAAAAGATAAATAAAAGACTCCCACTGCTACTGCTGCTACTCTTGTAGCATTGCCCATGTAGACCATGATTTCTTCATTCGCCAGCCGTCGGGTGTCCTGGAACCCCTACAGAGTGTTGCAGACATGGTCAGTGGCTCCTGTATCTACACACCAAGTACTGGTAGAGAGAACCGCTAAGCATGTTTCAACGACTAAGGCTGAAGAAATACATTTTCTTTTACGACGAGGATAGTCCGCCTTCCAGTGCCCAATTTTCATGCATGTGAAGCACTTGCCCTTCGGCTTCTTCACACCAGTCCGGGGTCCTTGCGATGCTCTTGCCTTCTTGAACCCTCCTCGTTTCTTCTTCTTCCTGCCTTTCGACTCAGAAGTAGAAACCTTTTGAGTTACTAAGGCGTGTGAGTTCTTCTAAAAGAGTTCCTCTGCCGCCTGGAGTTCTCCTAGGAGTTCACCCAATGTATAATTCTTCTTGTTCATATTATAGTTGAGGTTGAACTGCTCAAAACTCTTAGGTAGAGATTGGAGTATGATATCGACCTGGGATTCCCCGTCAATTTCGGCTCCAAGTACCTGAATCTAATTGAGATGAGCCATCATCTTTAGGACATGATCCCTAACGGGTGTCCCTTCAACCATAGTGGTTGACATCAGACTCTATATCGCACTTTGCCTAGCAACTCGACCATGGTGCCCGAAGAGGTCTTTGTGGTTCAGCTTCATGTCACTGGCAGTGGGCATAACCTGATGCTGATGTTGCAGCACATTCGACATTGATGTCAGAATGTAACACCGCGCCATCTCATCTACCTTTTTCCACTTCCTATAACGCTCCCTCAACTCCTCACCAGAGTCTTCTCTTGGCTTTTCCGGACATTCTTCGAAGAGTACAAATTTGTACTCCTCAGTAGTGAGGACAATGTCTAGGATCCTCTTCCAGTCAATGTAATTAGCTCCAGTAAGTTAATTGTCCTTAAGAATTGTTGCTAGTGGAGTAAAAGTCATTATGAAAAACTTGAGAATCACAACATACACTACCTTAGAAATCGAAAATAAATTGATTCCTCAAACAATTAATTTTTAAATTTCACCAACACCCCTATACACCGAGAAATTTGCATGCCATGATGGTGTGGACGTATACAAATCCCTACATTCGCAAGAGGAGGTTTTACCCATCGATCTTACTATCTTGTCAACCTAACTTTTTGACGAGTAAAACCAATAGTTGGTTTCCTTCGGCTCTACAAAATAATAGCAGTGACTCCGATGGGGAGGATACTATTATTCGCATCTAAGTGTGTACCATTACATGACACTAAGAAAATTATTTCTGATTATGTGTCTTCCGATGAGGAAGTACACACGCTCATTAAAAATTTTCTATAGTCTTTTTTTACCCAGTGATCCGCAGAACAAGTCCATCCGATGGGGAGGAAGGCACTCAAAGCCGACGCGTAGACTTGTTCACATCACTTATCGAATTGTAATGGAAGCCGTGGGACCCTTAGGGTCCCTCTCCCACTTAGTGGTTTATCTCGAGGAATTTTCTAGCACTACCACACAACCAAACACACAACCAACAACATGATAATAAAAATAGTGAAAATCCTAGATTTTCCAACTTTCATGGCCCCTTGGTCTCTCATGTGCCCCCAGTTGTGTCGTCATTTCGTCCACTCCTCCCTTCCCTCTGCGCATGCTAGCTTGAGGATTCTCCGAGCCGAAATGAAGAGTTAATTATTTACACCATTGATCCTATACTCCAAGAAGGAGTGTGCATGAAATCTAGATCAACTATAAAATAAAAAACTCGACTAAACATGTGGCGTATTTAATTACAAAAATTAAATACCTAGCCTCGTCAACCCTGAGGATTAATTAATTACAAAAATTGCAAACATTCACACAAATAATATTTTGTCCATGAAGTTAGAATCTCGTGCCTGCAACACAAGGCTAACCTACAGACATCCACGCATTATCAAAATAAAAATGCATGAAAATTTGCAAAATTAACCAATCCTAAACACACAAAGCCGGAAACCTCAGCTCTGATACCAATTGTTGGTTATAGCTTGGCGGGTTTCCCTAGCAAATATCTAGTCGATCCGAGAGACCTCTCTATACCTATGGATTAAAAAATTAAATCCGAATAGAGAGTCGTTTCCCATCGACCGTCTCGTGCCGTATCGAACGATCCAAATTGCAACTTAGTCAATTACCAAAATTGGCCTTGCAATTTGCTCAACCATTCGACCGCGAAAAAGGCGACGAGTTGATCGTCGGCTTTTGTGATTATGGTTGGGGTCTAGTTAATAATTTATTAAACATATTTTGCAAGAAAAACAATAAATTCTTACATATAAAATGACAAGGCATATTAACATGGCACATAAATGACATAAGGAAATGCAAAGGAGCGTATGGAAGGTTATACCTTTCCGATCACCTCGTGGTCTTCTACCTTATGTCCCTCCCTTCGCGGACGTCGTGTGGGTGACGATCTACCATGATCCGAGATCACCAAGAGCTCCAATCAACCCTCTTCTCCAATTGGCCAAAACCCTAGCTCCTAGGGTTTGCGCCGCCGGCCACCCCCTTCCTCTTCCCTTGCGGCGCCGACTGCCAAAGCCGGCTCCAAGCACTCCGACCAGCAACAGACCTAGAGAGGAAGGTGAAGAAGAAGAATAAGGAGAAAAACAACCTTCTTCCTAGCCCCAACAACCCTCAATCTTCTTCTTCCTCTCTTTTGCGCCGCCGCCACAAGGTAGCCCTTGCACCGCCTTCTCCCTCACGACGGCGCCTCCTCTGCCCTCCCCGAGCCTCACGCAAGGTAGAAGAGACTCCTACCTTGCTTCCTTGAGTCTCGGCCGGAGCTTGGTGGAGGAGGTGGAGAGAACCGAAGGGGAGAACCCTTCCTCTCTATTCGGCGGCGAGAGCCCTAGGAGAGAAGGAGAGAAAGATAAGAGAGAGGCTTTGGTGTTGGTTCTTGGGTTGATTAAATTGGCTTGGTTTCTTGATCTCATTGGGTATTTATAGGGCTAAGGCAGGGACCAAAAGGAGGAGTTGGTTCTTGGCCCGCTAATGGATCCAAACCCGATCCATTAATTAAGATTCATTCCACTAAAGGATCTTAATTGAACTTACCTCACCAACCCCCATATTTTCATATGGACTCCGCATATTACGAGTCGTCCATCCCCCCGTGTTTAAGATCGCATATGCCCGTTAATTAATTAAATTACTGATAATTTAAATTAATTAATTTCTGGATCCTTGATTAGTACCACTCAACCTTATCAACTGCCGGATCAAATCCAACTGCAGGGTTTGGCATGATGAACCTTTTGAGCTCATCAAGGGGGAATCATCATCCTATCTCCCCAGGACACGGATTCTGTCAATAATCATCAGCACATCATATTATTAATATTATTTCCCAACTTACCTGGTCTGTCGATCTATCAGAATAGATCTCGCACTTTGATAAATCAAATAAATAATAAATAATAATATATGCCCGATATTATTTCAGGATTAAGGGATCGTCCTCTATAATAACAACTGAGGTCCTATCCAATTATCTAGTCAGTACAAATCGGATAACCTCAGGTTTCGGTCCTGCTTAATATACTCACAACACACTAGTGTAGTCTTATGGTCAAGACCAACCACACCTAACTACACTACAACTATCCCGATGGGTTGTCCAATTCGATCTCGGTTGTGAGCCTCTATTAATGCTAAGTAAGGAACTGATAACATGATCTTCCGTGTGACACTGCACACCATGCTATCTACAATGCAAAGCAATGGGACTTCGTGTATGTACTATTATAAACAAACACCTAGTGTAGTGTGATTCTCTTTTCATAAAAGATATTCATATAATAAAAGTCATGTCTTTCAGTATACACTTCTTACACTAAGGTAGGGACCAAGAGGAGGAGTTGGATCGTGGCCCACCAATGGATCTAAACCCGATCCATTAATTAAGATCCATTCCACTAAAGGATCTTAATTGAACTTCCTCACCAACCCCAATATTTTCATATGGGCTCCACATATTACGAGTCATACATCCCCCTGTGTTTATGATCTCGAATGCCCATTAATTAATTTAAATTACTAACAATTCAAATTAATTAACCTCTGAGTCCTTGACTAGTACCACTCGACCTTATCATCATGCCGACTCAAATCCACCTGCAGGGTTTAGCATGATGAACCATTCGATCTCATCAAGGGGGCATCATCAACCCGACTGTCCAGGACACGGATTTCGTCAATAATCAATAGCACGTGATATTATTAATATTATCTCCCAACTTACCGGGCCTATCGATCTAACAGAATAGATCTCGCCCTTTAGTAAATCAAAGAAATAATAGTTAATAATATATGCCTGTTATTATATCGGGATTAAGGGATCGTACTCCATAATATAATCTTGAGGTCCTATCCAATTATTGAGTCAGTACAAATTGGATAATCTCAGGTTTTGGTCCTACTCAATGTACTCAAAGCACACTAGTATAATTCTATGGTCAAGACCAACCACACCTAATTACACTACAACCATAGAATTGTGGACTGGACGAAAGCCTAATCTAGGATATATTTGTATTTGGGGTAGTCCAGCACATGTGCTGAAGGGAGATGCTGATAAGTTAGAATCATGAACCAAAGAACGCTTGTTTGTGGGCTATCCTAAGGGAACGAAAGGTGGTCTATTCTATAGTCCTAAGGATCAGAAGGTAATCGTCAGCACGAATGTCAGATTCTTAGAAGAAGATTACGTGATGAACCATAAGCCCAAGAGTAGACTAGTGCTTCAAGAGTTAAGTGGGGACGTTCCGACTGTAGGACCAATTGTACAAGAGGACACACCACAAGTCACTGCACCGCGTGTCACTGAGGATACACAGATGGTACCTCGTCGCAGTGGGAGGGTTGTCAGACAGCCGGAAAGGTTTATGTTTTTGGGAGAGTCTTCGGACTTGGCCTTTGGTAAACATGAGCCGGATCCCTGGACCTATCATGAGGCCGTCCAAGATAAGGATGCAGATTCTTGGCAATGGGCAATAAACTCTAAGATAGAATCTATGGATTCTAATCATATCTGGGAGTTAGTAGAACCACCTAATGGTGTAAAAATCATTCGATGCAAGTGGATCTACAACAGAAAGAGAGGATCAGATGGGAAGGTTCAGACCTTCAAAGCTAGGCTTGATGCGAAAGGGTACACTCAGAAAGAGGGTATCGATTATGAGGACACCTTTTCACCAGTAGTCATACTTAAGTCGATCCGGATTCTCTTATCTATTGCAACTCATATGGACTATGATGTATGACAGATAGACGTCAAGATAGCTTTCCTTAACGGAAGTCTTGAGGAGACCATATACATGCAGCAACCAGAAGGGTTCATTGCAAAGGGCAAAGAGCATCTAGTGTGCAAGCATAATCGATCCATTTATGGATTGAAGCAAGCTTGGCGATCTTGGAACATCCGCTTTGATGAAGTAATCCAGTCATATGGATTTACTCAAAGATCGGATGAGTCGTGTGTATACAAAAGATTGTTGAGGCAATCGACCCTTAAATGATTGGAATATCATGGTTTCGATGTGTGTGTGAATATGTTTAAGGTTAGAGTGTTATGTTGTATTTGATATGTGTGATTGAGTTTGCAGGACTTAGAGAATCACACATGGTGGACTTATCCGAGGGACGAGAGCTGAGGGAGGAGAGCTCCAAGGGCAAGCCGGGAAGTGGACTTCAAGGGCATACGTGAAGGGTGGCATGGAGGCAAGCCAAGGGAAGACTTGCGTGTGCATCCGAGGGATGATATCTAGAGGAAGAGGACTTTAAGGGGCGAGCCAAGGGAGCAGACCTGAAGGCACACGTGAAGGAGAAGATCCGGAGTGGCTGGAGCTGAGCTGGGAGGCAGGCAGTCGACTGGCCCAGAGGCAGTCGACTGCCAAAACCCACAGAAAGTTTGCAGCCTCGGACCAGTCGACTGGCCTTGGGGCAGTCGACTGGTATACCCCGAAACTAGCCGTTGGCTAGCAATTAATGCTAGGCCAGTCGACTGCCCCAGGGGCAGTCGACTGGTGCGGGCTGGACAGATTGCGAATCTGTCATGTTCACCTATAAAAGGAGCACTGTTTGCACGTGCACGGTACGGTTCCATACAGTGTCGAAGTGTTGCTCATCTGTAGAGTGATTCTTGCTTCCTTTCTTGTATTTCTGCATCTGTAAAGAGGAAGATCTGGTTGTAAAGGTTTCTCCACCTCAAGAAGACTTTTCTATAGTGAAAAGTGGTGCTCGCGGTGTGGATCCTTTGACTAGTCACCCATCTGGGTGGATACCAAGTAAACGATAAGTGTTAGCATTGTTTTGAATTTCTTTTTCATATTATTTCCAGCTGCGCTAACAATTCTGTAGAGATCCAATATCCCAAATAGTTCATTCACCCCCCCCCCTCTGCACGCCTGAAACGATCCTTCAATGATGTGATAGAAACGTCGTGGTGTTTCTTGTACTTTACATAGATGACATTTTGTTAACTGATAATAATGTCAAAGTGTTATCATACGTAATGGTCTGGCTATCAAAGCAGTTTGCTATGTAGGACTTAAGAGAAGAAGGACACATCCTTGGGATCAAGGTCATAAGGGATCGCCAGAAAATGATGTTGTGCTTATCCCAAGCTTCATATGTTGACACTATCTTGTCTTGTTTTAGCATGGAAAACTCCAAGAAGGGTTTCCTACCCTTCAGGTATGGAGTTCCTCTATCCAAGGAGTTGTGTCCGAAAACATCAAAGGAGATAGAGGAAATAAAGGCGGTTCCTTATGCTTCGGCAGTAGGAAGCCTCATGTATGTTATGTTGTGCACGAGACCTGATATCTATTTTGCCATGGGCATGGTTAACAGATATGAGAGTAACCCTGGACAGGGGCATTGGACTACGGTAAAGCATATATTAAAATACCTGAGAAGGACAAGGGATTATATGTTGGTTTACCGGGCAGACCAATTAGTCCCTGTGGGTTATACGGACTCAGATTTCCAGTCACACAGGGACAAGAGTAAGTCTACCACAGGGTTTGTGTTTACTATAGGAGGCGGAGCCATTGTTTGAAGGAGTGTCAAGTAGAAATGCGTGGCTGACTCCATCATGGAAGCTGAGTATGTGGCAGCCTCAGAGGCAGCCAAGGAAGTTGTATGGCTCAGGAACTTCATCATGGGCTTAGATGTGATTCCTGGTTTGCCCAGATCTATCACAATCATTTGTGATAACAGTGGTGCAGTTGCAAACTCGAATGAACCACGAGCTCATAAGGCGAGTAAACACATAAAGCGTAAGTACCACCTGATACGAGAAATCGTAAAGCGAGGAGAAGTGGTTGTCGCCAAGATTGCATCAAAGGACAACCTGGCAGATCCTTTCACTAAAGCTCTTCCAGCTAGAGCTTTTGATTGCCATGTGGAGGATATGGAGTCAGATGTATGGTAGTGAGAGAACAACAATGTCTTTAAGTATAAGTGGGAGATTGTAAGATGTGTATACTAAAAGATATAATTTCTTTATATGAACATCTTTCATTTTCAAAAGAGAATCACAACTACACTAGGTGTCTAGATATGTTTATATTAGTACATACATGAATTTCATTACTAAGCATTGTAGATAACATGGTGTGTGGTGTCACACAGAAGATCATCTTATCAGTTCCTTGCCTAGTATAAGTCGAGGCTCACAACCGAGATGGAATTGGACAAACCATCGGGATGGTTGTAGTGTAATTAGGTGTCACGCCCCGAGACCAAGGAGTCGCTTATCCAATAGAAAATCGGACAGCACCTCCCCAGTCCGACGGACAATTTGCACATACACACAATATATATACCACAACCACACAGTTTATATGGGCCTTAGGCCCCAAATCCAAGCAGAATAACGATATATATGATAATATGCTCATAAAACCAAAACCCGAACTTACCTAAGCTGCCAGGGGGCAGGAATGCAGCAAAACCACACACGTAGTCCAACAATGGACTCAAAAGTACAATGTCATAAATCAAATCTCATACCACAAGTCCACGATAAATCCAGTGCAATGTAATAAAACGTAATATGGTCCTAAAACAGAAAATAGTAGATAAAACCCAAATCGAATGTAGTAGCAAGCACGAGACTGGCGACTCGGACCCTCCTGGCAGATATCAACCTGAAATCAAAAAGTAATGGCAACGGTGTGAGTCCATAAGCTCAGCGGATACCCAGCAGATATGCATAGTACGTTACAATAACAATAAGGGTCTACGCTAATACAGTCTCATATCACCAAACGGAAAGGTATACTGAAGATACTAAATAAAGGTACATACCCGAATCCATCTATCCTACAGAGGGTGAGATAAATCCCTACGGAACAAGTATGACATATAATCCAAGATAAACAGGCATCCAATATATGCATGTCAATCAAGTGCAGAAATCAAATGCAGCAAACAATGCACGATGCAAAATATGCACATGGTGCAATGACATGTGTCACCCCTGACACCAATCAGATCATCGTCCACTTGTCATAAATGAACGTCTGAAAGGGTAGAGCTATGAAAACTGTACGCACCCCGCTATCACTGCTCCTGAGTGACCGAGTGGACAGGATACTGGCGGAGGTCTCTCTCCTACCCCAAGCAGTGGGGGAGTCTAGCTCTCATCTTCTCGTGTCTCAGGACGAGAAGGGATCCCTGGCTGCTACCACGCACCGGAACCACCCTCCAAATAGTGACCGTGCAGAGCAATACAGGGCAAATGCACACACCCTATCGTAGCCACTACCCATGAGTGGATGTGTGTGCGTATCCTCATGTAACTGGCGACGGGCTCGGACTATATAGGAGCCGATGATCGCCAGCATGCAACAATGCAAGGATGGTGCATGATCCAAACATATAACCCTCACCAAGTTCTCAACTAACACCACCGGGTGCTAGGAATAGGTTTGAATCCTATATCATGGGATACAAGTGACCTAGTAGATATACTAACAAAATAACTAGTGATTTATCAATATCAAAATGCAAAAGGGAAGGTATCACTACATCTATGAATATATCTACCCATATAGATGGCAACTCGTGAGACTGTATAAAGTGAAACAGGAGCTAACCTCAAGGATAAACAACAGCATATATCAGATATAGATACACTAAGGCAGATAAGCATACAATCTTACTGTTATCTATAACAGACAATGCATAGCAAAAAGACTATATCTTAAAAGATAAGTCAAAGGGTACCCGCCTCAAGAATGTAGTCTGAATAGAGAATGAAGCCCCACGACCAAGCGGAGTAACCAAGTCAGAGTCCTATATCAAAGGAATAATTATTTAGCTATTTACACAAATACCAAATAGCTAATATAACACAACCTCATTAGGATCATCCTAATCCTAATAATAAATCCCCAAATTTAAAACCTAAAACATAGAGGTTAGTTTTACTCTTTAATCGAAGCCCATGTCCAATCACATCTATCTCTAAAATTGATAATGACCAATGAAACCATAACAATTCAAAAGGATCACGCTAAGATAACAACTGAGGTCAAACTCATTACTACTTCATGCTATTATGAAATAATCCCACAGCAATACATCCAAGATATCATTGTAAGAACATCAACCCAAAATATAATCTAGATTAAATCACTAACCTACCTCTATTCGAATCCAGATTTGGTAACAAGAACGTACCCCAACCAAGAACCTAACTCATCGTAACATTTTGATGATCAAAAGAGGCAACTAAATTAAATTCGTTCCCACAATACATCAACTGCTCTATCACTAACCATTGTACAAATCTAACCAATTTCCAAGTAGAATTCTTCAAGAATGCACCAACCGAAATGGATCTTACCTGATGATGGCGCCGGTGATGCTCCCCTCTTCTGCTCTAACAAAGAACAGAACTTCCAAGAGACCAGCCATCAAATTTCTTCCTATGCCTTAAATCCTACCTTTGCTATGTGATAGACGACTGGCCACAGAAACGATCCTCAACCAACCGGATAGATGATTTCCGATGTCGGATCTTGGCAGAGAGCAGAAGGTGGAGCAAAGCAGGAGGAAGGGGCGGCGGCGCAGCTCAGGTACGCGAAGAAGCAAATGGCTGCTTGCGGCTAGGACGGCAAGCGAGAGGGAAGAAGGCTCCGCGATCTTCCCGGCGGCTAGGTCACACGATGGGAGGAGACGCGAAGGGGAGGAGAGGGTCGAGCGGCTGCGGTTTGGCTTTGGCTGCGACTCGCGGATGGGGAGAGAAGAGGGAGTCGGCGGGGGAGGAAACTTAGGGCACGGGGATATAAGAGAGGAAAGGATTAATTATAAATATCTCTAATTATTACCTTTCCTTTTATAAACATATAACAATATACATATATATATATATATTCCGATTTTTTTTTAACCCGTATTTTACATTCTCCCCCACTAATAAAAATTTGGTCCTCCAAATTTCGCTCTTAAACCAAGCTGATACTAACCACATATAGGTAGTATAAATGCTGAACGAAATCTACTCATGCTTCACCAAATTCTTGAGGAATAAATAACTCAAATAAGTATTTCAGGTGTCTCCCCTAACCTCTGTCTGATAACACGTATCTCTACAACCGGTAGGGACACTCCCAAAACTCCATGATCAAAACCTTGGTACTCTATGGATATTACCCAAGTATATCCGAAATAAGTACGAAAAGAACTATCAATATCTATCACTAATTTAGCTGTAAATGTATATATAAATCTCATACCACGAAAGGTCGATCCATCGGCCCGCGGTGTCTCCTCTCTGGTGCCAGCAGGAACTCGTCCCATCTCTGGCGGTGGTGGCGGCATTGTCGAATACTGCTGAGATGAAATCTGAAACTGAGGCTGAGGTTGCGGAGCTAACCCTGCCACAAGGTGCTGAGGCTGCGAAGCGGACCCTCCATCAGGGTACTGAGGTGGATACATCGTAGACGGGTATGCTGAATAAGTATGATGCTGAGGGATAAACGACTGCTGAGGTCCTACCTCTAAACTCTGAGCTATAGGTGGGGTATAGCTGGCCTCATATCTCGGCATAAAATAGACACGTGCTGGAGGGGCGAACGGTGGCTGACGGAAAGAAGACAGTGTCCTGTGCCCTCCCCTCTGAGATCCTAACCGTCCAGAATGTCCACTCGGACTAGCAGCTCCAGTCTTCTCGTCCTGTGCCCTCCCCTCTGAGATCCTAACCGTCCAGAATGTCCACTCGGACTAGCAGCTCCAGTCTTCTCGTCCCGTGCCTTTAGTGCACAGTCTCGGCTCAGGTGTCCTGGACGCTTGCAATAGTAGCAAACGGAATGTTCCAATGGACAATCCGCCTAATATGCTCTTGACTTATTATAGTGTTGTAACGACCCGGAAAATTCTCTTAATATTTTCTTAAAATATTGAGCATGTATAGATAATTTTCCGAGGGGTCCAGAAATAATTACGTAAAATTGGGCCTAGAAATCCATGTTTTCTCATTTAAATTGAGAAAACTAAGTACTAATGAGCTTTAAATGGGCTCCAAAAATAGGTATTAATTAGGTAAAAATTTATATAAATTAGGAAAAATTAATATAAATATAAAATAATTTTATTTATGAATATTAGCATAATTATGGGTGATTTTAGGGGGGATTTTTGGAATTTAAGAAATAAAAATAATAAAATAAATGAAATAAAAATAAAAGAAAAATAAAGGTGCATGAGCCAAGGATTGAACCTTGGACCTCTTGTACAACCATGTAAGCCTTAACCAACTCACCTAGCAAGGAATTCTTATGAGTAATTGAAGTGGAGGATAGTTAAGAGGTAAAAGGAGGTGAAGGGTCATGGAGAGGCTCTTCATTTGCCTCCTTGATGGGTTATAATGAGAGGAGTTTTGGGAGTTACTTATTCTCTCAATCAATTGCATTTCTTCTCCACTTCATTCCTCATCTTGCCGAGCACCAAAGGGAGGAGTTCCTTGGAGAAAACTCCACAAGGGGTCTCATCTCTCAAGATCTAAAGTTCCTACAAGGTGACAAGGACTAGTTGTGGTCAAGAGATACCAAGTCCTCTTCCTTCTCCTCTTTCAAGGTTCGAAAAATCAGGAAATATAAAGTAAGACTCCCTCACCTGTGGTATAATAGTTACCTATGATTTCCATGATTTTTTGCATGATATATGGGTTAGTTTCGGATTTAATGTTGAAGGGAAACCAAATCAAGGTTCCTATGTTCAAAGGTTTCAGCCAGCATGTTTTAAAGGCCCATAATTGTGTTAAAAATCATGATAATGTTATTTTCTGTTCTCTTATTATGTTTATAAGTTAAGTGAAATTTTTGGGGATTTTTGGAGTACCCTAGGACACCCTAGGGTCTCGGCCAACATGAAAGAAGCAAAACCCAGAACCTTAAGTTCAAGGGTTTCGGCCACCATGTTTTAAATGTCTATAAATATGTTAAAATCATTATAATGTTATTTTATGTTCCCTTATGATTTTTATAAGTTAAGTGTAATTTTTGGGGATTTTTGGAGTACCCTAGGACACCCTAGGGTCTCGGCCAACATGAAAGAAGCAAAAACCAGAACCTTAAGTTCAAGGGTTTCGGCCACCATGTTTTAAATGTCTAGAAATATGTTAAAAATCATGATAATGTTATTTGATGTTCCCATATGATTTTTAGAAGTTATGTGTAATTTTTGGATATTTTTGGAGTACCCTAGGACACCCTAGGGTCTCGGCCAACATGAAAGAAGCAAAACCCAGAACCTTAAGTTCAAGGGTTTCGGCCACCATGTTTTAAATGTCTAGAAATATGTTAAAAATCATGATAATGTTATTTGATGTTCCCTTATGATGTTTAGAAGTTAAGTGTAATTTTTGGGAATTTTTGGAGTACCCTAGGACACTCTAGGGTTTCGGCCAACATGAAAGGGACAAAACCAAGGTCCCTATGTTTATGGGTTTCGGCCACCATGATTTAAATGTCTATAAACATGTTAAAAATCTTGATAATGTTATTTAATGCTCCCTGATGATGTTTATAAGTTAAGAATAAATTTTGGGAATTTTTGGAGCACCCTAGTGGCCCATATGGTTCGGCCAACCCCAAGGACCCAAGGGTTAGGGTTGAGTCTTTAACTTCAAGCATATGTTTATGTGTGTTGCCATGATATAAGGATGAAGGATGGTGATTGTGTGAATTAGCACATGTCCTTGGGACTCCATAAGTTTCGGCCAATAAGGGTTAATAGGATAGGAGTTAAGATTTATTCCAAGTAAGGGTCCCAATGGCCCTATGGTAAGATGTGATTTATGTTTATGAATGATATGCCATGCTTACGAATGATATGTCATGTTTATGAATGATATGCCATGTTTATGAATGATATGCCATGGTTATACATGATATGCTATGCTTATGAATGATATGCCATGTTATGAATGATATGCCATGTTTACGAATGATATGCCATGTTTATGAATGATATGCCATGTTTATGAATGATATGCCATGGTTATACAAGATATGCTATGCTTATGAATGATATGCCATGTTATGAATGATATGCCGTGTTTACGAATGATATGCCTTGTTTATGAAAGATATGCCATGGTTATGCATGATAAGAATGATGTTACGACAAGTATGTTATGATCATGTTCATGATAAGAATGATGCCATGATAAGTATGCTATGAATGTCTTATGAATGATGAAGCATGCAAAGTATTTTACTTTATGAATGGGCTTGTACCGGACCCAAGTATGGGTCCAAGGGATGGGCACCTTAAGAACGCCCCGGTTCTGGACTACCGGAGCTGTCCACGGTTCTGGCACTACCGGAGCTGTGCAACAGGGATGGGCTCCTTAAGAACGCCTCGGTTCGGGGACTACCGACTATGCTGTCCTTACCCTAGTAGGTCGGGGCTAGCTACCTCGGATTTACTAGGGATGCGCGCTATGATGTATGTATGTGGTACAAGCCGGGGACCCCAAATGTTATGATGATGATGTTTAAGCATTTTCAAAGTATATTTTTAAAAGTTAAGCATCCCTATGTATATGCATTCCACCCATGCATTCATACATGTTATGCATTACGTTATGATAATGATGTGTTATGTTTATGCTCCATGTTAAAAGATATAAATGAGAATGAATGATCCATGTTATGATTATGGTAAGAAGATGCTCTTATGATATCCTAGAATGTATGCCTATGTTTATGCCATATAAGTTGGTTTATATCTTATGTTTATATTTATGCCATGTCTCATGCCATGCTAGGAAAGTTTATTAAGTTATGTTATGCCATGTATCATGCCATGCTTAGAATGTTTACGATGTCTATGCTTGATATGCTAGAAAGTATGCCTATGGTTGATTTACATCTTATGCTTATGTTCATGCCACATATGATGCCATGCTTAGAATGTTTAATTATGCTTATGCCTATGTTTATACTTTATGCCATGATAAGAATGTTCAATTAGATTTATGCCTATGTTTATGCTTTATGCTATGATAGAAATGCTTATGATGCTTATGTTCCATATGATTATGAATGAATGACGAATGATTTTAGTGAGTAGGAAAGAGTCTTACTAAGCCTGTGTGCTTATAGTCTTCTTTCCTTATACCGCAGATCATGCAAGGGGATAACGAGGAAGCAGCAGGAGGGCCTGAAATATGTGTGTGATGGTGACTTGGCCCATGAAATCGAATGTGTTAACAGTTTATGCTAAGAACTTTATTTTCGCTACCTACATGCTCGAATAGTGACTTATGGAACTTTATGATAAGATGTCAAGTATGATATGATATGAACCTTATGGTATGATGTTAAGCATGTTATGATATGATGTTAAGTATGACGTTCATATGTTAAGTTCCATGTCATTGTATGAGGGATGGTAGTAGGGGTATGTATATGTAAGGTTTAAGTTATTCCGCTGCAGTATGATGTTACATGCCTTAAGTATGTCAGCGTAACGCCGCTTTAGGGAAAAAAAAAAAGCGGGCGTTACAAGTGTCCTAATGGCCTTACTTTGGATCTTCCTCTAATCTTCCTCTAATCTTTTAATCATAGACATGAATAAGTATTTCTTCAAATTTATGTAGAGCTTCTCCCTGTGAAGAACTCTTAAAACTTGTTTCAAATGGGTATCATCTTCTCTACTCTTGTAATGCCCCAAAATTTTTCCATATAAAATGTTATGAAATTCATGAAATAGTATCATGGATATTAGAAAATATTATGAATTCATGAATATGAAATATTATGAAATTCATGAAATAGTATCATGGATATTAAGAAATATTATGAATTCATGAATATGAAATATTATGAAATTCATGAAATAGTATCATGGATATTAGAAAATATTATGAATTCATGAATATGAAATATTATGGGATTCATGAAATATTATAGATTCATGAATATGAAATATTAAAAATATTATGAAATAATATTTATGAAATATTATGAAATATTATGAATTCATGAAATATTATTAATATTATGAAATTTCATGATAGGCTTGGCTTAAAGGGCTTTGATATGGATTAGTGCAAATTGTGATAAAAAGAAGAGGTAGAAGGGAGGAAGCAAGGATTGAACCTTGAACCTCCTAGTTGCACTCTCTGTAACACTCCAAATTTGTCAATGTAAAATCATGACAATGTATGAAAATGGTTATAATGAAATGATATAAATTTCATGCAATCACATGCTATGAAATGTCATGAATGCATGAAATATTATATTCATGAAATATTATTACCATGAAATATTATCATGAAATATTATATTCATGAAATATTATTATCATGAAATATTAGATTCATGAAATATTATTAATATTATGAAATTTCATGATGGGCTTGGCTTAATGGGCTTTGATATGGGTTAGTGCAAATTGTGATAAAAAGAAGAGCTAGAAAGGAGGAAGTAAGGATTGAACCTTGAACCTCCTAGTTGCACTCACCATGTCATAACCAATAAACCAAGCAATATTTCATGTAGAGGGAATAAGGAACATGCTTGTTAAGTGTGTAAGAGTGAAGAGACATGTCTTTTCATGAGAGAAGTATAAATAAGGGAAGTTGGAATAACTTCCTTTTCTTCTCTTCTTCTTTCTCACTTCTCCCCACCGAAACCTCCTTCATCCTCTTCCCTTTTTCCATTTTCGAAAACATCATCTTAGGGTTCTAACCCTAGGGTAATTGCAAGAGGGAGAGTCCAAGTGCCATTGCTCTCTACCAAGACCAAGGAAATCCTAGAGAAAATTTGGAAGAAAGGGATTTTTCACATACCCTTCAAGTGTAGGGTACCCTACGGTTTAAAGAAGGTTAAATTCCAGCGCTAGGATGTAAGTATCCTCTCGCCTGCAGTGTAATCGCTTTCGGTTGATTGTATGTTCTTCTTGTGGTTGCTTTTGGAAAATGGGAGTTCCTCCCTTGTGACCATTCGGCCACCACCATGAAATAGGGTTTGGTTGCTTCTTGATGCATGAGGATATCCCTAGGAACTTAGGGTATGGATGTATGTTGTTTTCCAAATTTTTGAGAGAACAAAAATTAGGGTTTGGTACCCTACAAGTTTCGGCCACCTATGGTTGGAGGTCCAAGAGAAGTTTTTTTTTGATCAAATCTTGATACATGCTAGTGCCCTAGGGACTCTATACACATATGTGTTGTTTCCAAATTTTTGAGAGAACAAAAATTAGGGTTTTGGTACCCTACAAGGTTTCGGCCAAGGCTTGGATTCCTTGGGGTTGTGAAGTGAAATCACTCCTTGATGCATGTCATGAATGCTAAACAAATGTTGTATACATGTGCGTTGTTTTTCAAATTTTTGAGAAGACGAAATTAGGGTATGGTACCCTATATAACTTTCGGCCACCCCTTGCAATTTAGGGTTAGTGGATGCTAACCCCACCTTGAGGTTTAAACCATGTTTTAATGGTTAACATGAATGTACTTGAGGTGTTTGTAGAAATGCTTGAATGAATGCTTGATTGGAAAACCAAACCCCTCACTTGCAACTTTCGGCCCCAACATGGAACCCTAGCTTAGGGAAGGTCAATTACCTCTAATGTAGGCCATGTTAATAGAATTCATGATAGGGATATATATGTGATGAATGTAGGCTTTAATTGGATGAAAAAAAAAGAAATTCCCTTACTGGTGACTTTCGGCCAACCCTAGTCCTAGGGTTGGGAAGCACTTAATGAAATCATAAAGCATGCTACTACTTATATGATGTGTGTATAAATTATGTGACCTATCTTGTTAGGTATAAAAGCATGCCTTATAGCCTATGGGGCACTCTTATGACATGAACATGATGTGTTTGATAATATGCTTAAAAAGGGATACTCTATTGAAACTGGGATCAAGAGCACCCGAATGTGTGGTGTGTCCCTAGGGGATCAAGAGCACCCTTGATGAGTGGTGTGTCCCTTTAAGATGTGATTAAGAGTACCTTTAGGCATATACATATATGAGTAATTGCATGATAAATTACTTTACTTTGAAAGTTGTGTACCCGACTCGGAAGGGGGTCGTTAAACAAATCCAATGTGCATGTTAACTGAAGGTCATGGCATTGGTAGGACGGAAGGGTCCTGCTCTAATTAGATTGGTGGCTCGCTACCCCAATTTATTAGGGAACGCGCTTGATGTGGTACTACAACTGGGCCCTAGATGATGATATGATATTTTTAAGTATTACCTTTATGGAACCTTTTGAAAAACATTTTCTCATTATGTGATGATCTTGTTCCGTAAAGCACTTAGAAATATTGATGTGATGTTATGATGCTTATGATTATCTTATATGCTTTTTGCACTTGATTGTGATGTGATGCTTATGATGCTTATAGTTCTGTCTTGATTACTGAGTACATGATATGATGTATCGATATGGTTTTGCGAGTAGGCCCGGATTCTTACTAAGCATGTTTTGCTTACTAGTTCATGTTGTTTCCTTATGCTGCAGATAGCGGTAAGAAATACTTGAACTAAAGGAAGAGGCAGAGGGAAGGCTAGAGGATGTGTGTGGTGATGGCTCGGGAAAGGACGAAAGATTCTTATCTACCTTATTTTTGTCTAGAATCTAAACTGCTTCCATTAAAAGATTTCAAGTTGTATTACTATACTCTGAATGTGTGAAGATTATGACTACTCTACTGTTGATTAAGTTAGAGATATGGAACCTATGTCATGTTAGATAACACTATCATCAATATCTAATTTTTGTAGTATGCATGCTAAGTAAAATGCTAAATATTTACTATTTCTGTTGCTTATGAATGCTTCTTTTGCATGTATCTAAGACTAGATAACTCTTGCTATATTCTTACTTGAGATTCCATGCTATAGTGTGTTAAATGATCTTCCTATTAGGTTGTAAATGCATGTAGATATAAAAGAAATGAAAAACCTTGCTTGGTAAATTAGTCTTCAATAAGCATGCTTACTACACTTCTTGTATTGTAATTGTTTTGTTTGGTTATACATGCTTAACATGATGAATGATATGAGTGTATGGACCCGTAACCCCGCCTTTAGGGTAGATATAAGGGCGGGCGTTACAAGTTGGTATCAGAGCAGATTTCCCCTCCACCACACACACATCAAGCTTCCTCCTGCCGCTTCCAAGTAAGAAATCCTAACTCGCTTATATTATTTCATGTACAGTAATGATATTGATAGAGATGATTTATGCTTGCATGATATGAAGATGATTAATACTGGCATAATAAGTGAAGATAGAATTATAAGGCTTATGTAGTCATTTACTGTCTATATGATAGATATGGCTAGAAGGCGTAGTACTAGGGGTAACGAGACAGCACCCCCACCTGACCTGATGCAGGTGATCACTGAGCTGCAGCGCCAGGTCACTGAGCAGCAGCAGATGATAAACACTCTGATGACCCAGCAAACTAACACTGCCACCCCTGCGGGAAGTCAGGACGCCGTAACCACTGAACCTCCGGCTGCACAGGCGCCCTCGGACACTATGGCCAGAGCAGTCCGACAAGAGGCCTATTTGATACAGTGGCAACGACTGAAGCCGGATAAGTTCTCCGGCATCTGCGAGCCGTGGGATGCCCAGTCCTGGCTCAAAACAGTGGAAAGCACCGTGGAACTTCTTGACTGGCCGGAACACGAAAAGGTCAAGTGTGTCTCGTTCTGCCTCTCCGGCGATGCTCGGATGTGGTGGGAACGGGTGAAGGCCAGAAGATCAGTGGACCAGATGAAATGGAAGGATTTCGAGTCTGAATTTCTGGAGGAGTTCTTCCATATGAGGGTGACCAACAGGCATTTTGATGAGTTCACCGAATTTCGACAGGGGAATCTCTCTGTCAACGAGGCCGTCCAGAAATTTAACCGACTGGCACGATTATGTCCGGAGCTGGTTAGTACTGAAAGGGAAAGGGTCAGATTAATGCTAAGAATGCTTAGGCCCGACATTGCTCTGAGTGTAGCCGGTGGCGTTCATAGGCCACAGACTGCAGAAGAGCTAGTCAGCGGCGCCCTGAATGCTGAGCACTATCTGAAGAATATCAGCCAGCAGAAGCAGGCCCCAGCCAGTACACAGAATCAGAGTCAGTCGGAAAATCAAAGGACTCGGAACACTAACCCCCACTGGAAGAAGAACCACAATGGGAAAAGAAAGTCATGGAACAAGTCTACTGGTGATTCGAAAGGCAAGAAGCCTAAGCACCCTCCTTGTGCCACCTGTGGGAAGATGCACCTCGGGGCATGCTTATGGGGTGCCAAGAGATGTTATACTTGCGGGAAGGAAGGACACTTTGCCAGAGAGTGTCCTACTGCCGCTAAGGCACCTCAGCAGCAGTATATTCAGCACAAAGGTGCTCCTCCCCAGCTTCACCATATGCAGGCTGCTATTGATGGGACTCCTATTTATCAGGGGCGATTAGAAGCCCCGCCTGCTACAACAGACGCCCGGGTTTTCTCGCTTACCAAGGAAGACGTGGCGACTGCCTCTACCGTTGTCACAGGTCAGATAGTTATTTACAGTCATCCTGCTACTGCATTATTTGACACTGGGGCAACGCATTCCTTTATTTCCATGCTATATGCCACGAGATATGATATGCCACTGCAAGAACTAGATTGCAAGTTTCTGACTACATTGCCCTCGGGGGAGGTGATGGCCTCTACCCAAATGCTACGGGCCACACCGATCAGCATCGCAGATAGGGAGCTCTACTGCGATCTAATAGTGCTTGATATGGCCGATTATGATCTGATATTGGGCATGGACTTTTTGAACAAATACGGCGCTTCTATTGAGTGCCGTAAACGAAGGGTTGTCTTCCGACCCGAGGCGGGAATCCACTTTGAATTTATCGGCGAGCCGAGGAAGAAGACTGGCAAATTCTTATCGGCTCTGAAAGCAAGGAAAATGTTAGAAAATGGATGTTCTGGATTTCTAGCTCATGTGGTTGATACTCGTCCTATAGAGGACCCGAAGCTAGAAGACGTCGAAGTCGTATGCAACTATCCAGAGGTATTTCCTGACGATTTACCTGGGTTAGCACCTGAAAGAGATGTTGAATTTGCTATTGATTTGATTCCTGGTACTAACCCCATCTCGAAAGCACCATACCGAATGGCGCCGACTGAATTGAAAGAGTTGCAAGGGCAGCTACAAGAGCTACTCGACAAGGGACTTATCCGCCCTAGTCATTCCCCCTGGGGAGCTCCCGTACTGTTCGTCAAAAAGAAGGACGGGTCGATGCGTATGTGTATCGACTATCGGGCATTAAACAATGTGACCATAAAGAACAAGTACCCTCTACCCAGGATAGATGACCTGTTCGATCAGTTGAAGGGAGCTACGGTTTTCTCTAAGATCGATCTGAGGTCTGGTTATCACCAAGTCCGGGTGAAAAATGAGGATATACCCAAAACTGCTTTCCGGACGAGATACGGACATTATGAGTTCGTAGTGATGCCGTTTGGAGTTACTAATGCTCCGGCAATATTCATGGACCTTATGAATCGGATTTTCTCGGCATTTCTCGACAGATTTGTGATCGTCTTCATCGACGACATCCTTATTTATTCGAGGACTTCCGAAGAGCATGCGGAGCACCTGAGTATAGTATTACAGATTCTTCAGAAGGAACAACTGTATGCTAAATTTTCGAAATGTGAGTTCTGGCTGAACCAAGTATCATTCTTGGGACATGTTATCTCCAAGGACGGAGTGATGGTCGACCCAATCAAAATTGAGGCCGTAAGTAACTGGTCCAGACCCAAGAATGCCAGCGAGGTCAGAAGTTTTCTGGGGCTAGCCGGATACTACCGAAAATTCGTAGAGAACTTCTCTCGGATTGCAGCTCCTATGACAGCTCTGACAAAGAAGGATAAGAAATATGTATGGACCGAGGAATGTGAGAAGAGCTTCTCTGAATTGAAAAGGAGGCTGACTAGCGCTCCTATATTGACTCTTCCCGAAAGTGATACGGGTTTCGATATGTACAGCGACGCATCCAAACTGGGACTCGGAGCTGTACTTATGCAAAATGGGAAGGTGATTGCCTACGCCTCTAGACAATTAAAGGAACATGAAAAGAATTATCCTACCCATGATTTGGAATTAGCAGCGGTGGTCTTTGCGCTGAAGATATGGAGGCATTATTTATATGGCACTCAGTGCAAAGTCTTTACTGACCACCAAAGTCTGCGGTATTTCTTCACCCAGAAGGACCTGAATATGCGACAACGCCGATGGCTCGAGTTGGTCAAGGACTACGACTGTGAGATCTTGTACCATCCGGGAAAAGCCAACAAGGTAGCGGATGCTCTCAGTAGAAAATCATGTGCTGCATTGTTGTCTTTGTCAGCTTTGTCACGACCCTTAGGGGAAGAAATTATGGATTTCGGAATCGAGATTATATCGGGACAGCTTTCTACCCTACAGATTGCGCCGACATTATTTGACGGTATTCTAGAGAAGCAGAATCTTGATCCGAGTCTTCGGAGAATCAGGCAGGAGATTCTCGAAGGCAAGGACGAGGGATTCCGGATTTCTGAGAGCGGAGTTTTATATCTCCGGGATCGATTATGCGTTCCCGACGACTCCGAATTACGGACGAGGATACTCGAAGAAGCTCACGGAACACCTTATGCGATGCATCCTGGGTCTACCAAGATGTATCAAGATCTGAAGGGCAAATTTTGGTGGTCCGGCATGAAGAAAGATGTAGCCCATTATATTAGCATGTGTTTGACCTGCCAGAGGGTCAAAGCAGAACACCAGAGACCTGGGGGAGTTCTGCAGCCTCTACCTATTCCCGAGTGGAAATGGGAGGACATATCTATGGATTTCATATCAGGGCTGCCTCGGACTACGAATGGATATGATAGTATATGGGTTATTGTGGACCGACTGACCAAGTCCGCGCATTTTCTGGCTATCAGGATGACTTATTCAGTTGAGCAGCTGGCTCAACTGTACGTCAAGGAGATCGTCCGATTACACGGGATTCCCAAGACCATTGTCTCTGATCGAGATGGTCGATTTACTTCTGATTTTTGGGGACACGTGCAGAAGGCCCTTGGCACGAAGCTGAAGTTCAGTACAGCCTTTCACCCCCAGACTGACGGGCAGACTGAACGAGTAAACCAGATACTAGAAGATATGTTACGCGCTTGCGCCTTGGACTTCAAGGGAAGCTGGTGTCGATACCTGAGCCTGGCAGAGTTTGCTTATAACAACAGTTATCAGGCTACTATCGGGATGGCACCGTACGAGGCACTATACGGCCGAAAATGCAGATCTCCTTTATGCTGGCATGAGAGTGGTGAAAAGAGGGAGATGGGACTCCAGACCGATATTATTGATGAGACCACTCAGGCTATAAGGAATATCCGCCAGAGGATAGAGACTGCTCAGAGTCGGCAGAAGAGCTACGCTGATAAACGACGTCGACCACTTGAGTTCGAGGTTGGGGATTCGGTATTCCTGAAGGTAGCCCCTATGAAAGGGGTGATGAGATTCGGAAAGAAGGGGAAGCTGAGTCCGCGATACGTGGGACCCTATCAGATTTTGAGACGAGTAGGCAAGGTGGCCTACGAGCTGGAGCTACCGCCAGAAATGGCGGCTATCCACAACGTCTTCCATGTGTCGATGCTCAAGAAGTGTATCCCTGATGCGATTCAAATTATAGAACCCCCACCAGTGCAAGAACAGGAGAGCCTTAGTTCCGAACGCCGGCCGATCCAGATCCTCGATCGGGAAGTTAAAAGGCTAAGGAACAAGGAAATACCCTTAGTAAAGGTTCTGTGGCGGAACAAGCAGTTCGAAGAAGCCACCTGGGAACAGGAAGATACGATGCGATCAAAGTACCCGGAACTGTTTTAAGTTCGGGACGAACTTTCTATAAGAGGAGGAGGATTGTAACACCCCAAATTTGTCAATGTAAAATCATGACAATGTATGAAAATGGTTATAATGAAATGATATAAATTTCATGCAATCACATGCTATGAAATGTCATGAATGCATGAAATATTATATTCATGAAATATTATTATCATGAAATATTATCATGAAATATTATATTCATGAAATATTATTATCATGAAATATTATCATGAAATATTAGATTCATGAAATATTATTAATATTATGAAATTTCATGATGGGCTTGGCTTAATGGGCTTTGATATGGGTTAGTGCAAATTGTGATAAAAAGAAGAGCTAGAAAGGAGGAAGCAAGGATTGAACCTTGAACCTCCTAGTTGCACTCACCATGTCATAACCAATGAACCAAGCAATATTTCATGTAGAGGGAATAAGGAACATGCTTGTTAAGTGTGTAAGAGTGAAGAGACATGTCTTTTCATGAGAGAAGTATAAATAAGGGAAGTTGGAATAACTTCCTTTTCTTCTCTTCTTCTTTCTCACTTCTCCCCACCGAAACCTCCTTCATCCTCTTCCCTTTTTCCATTTTCGAAAACATCATCTTAGGGTTCTAACCCTAGGGTAATTGCAAGAGGGAGAGTCCAAGTGCCATTGCTCTCTACCAAGTCCAAGGAAATCCTAGAGAAAATTTGGAAGAAAGGGATTTTTCACATACCCTTCAAGTGTAGGGTACCCTACGGTTTAAAGAAGGTTAAATTCCAGCGCTAGGATGTAAGTATCCTCTCGCCTGCAGTGTAATCGCTTTCGGTTGATTGTATGTTCTTCTTGTGGTTGCTTTTGGAAAATGGGAGTTCCTCCCTTGTGACCATTCGGCCACCACCATGAAATAGGGTTTGGTTGCTTCTTGATGCATGAGGATATCCCTAGTAACTTAGGGTATGGATGTATGTTGTTTTCCAAATTTTTGAGAGAACAAAAATTAGGGTTTGGTACCCTACAAGTTTCGGCCACCTATGGTTGGAGGTCCAAGAGAAGTTTTTTTTGATCAAATCTTGATACATGCTAGTGCCCTAGGGACTCTATACACATATGTGTTGTTTCCAAATTTTTGAGAGAACAAAAATTAGGGTTTTGGTACCCTACAAGGTTTCGGCCAAGGCTTGGATTCCTTGGGGTTGTGAAGTGAAATCACTCCTTGATGCATGTCATGAATGCTAAACAAATGTTGTATACATGTGCGTTGTTTTTCAAATTTTTGAGAAGACGAAATTAGGGTATGGTACCCTATATAACTTTCGGCCACCCCTTGCAATTTAGGGTTAGTGGATGCAAACCCCACCTTGAGGTTTAAACCATGTTTTAATGGTTAACATGAATGTACTTGAGGTGTTTGTAGAAATGCTTGAATGAATGCTTGATTGGAAAACCAAACCCCTCACTTGCAACTTTCGGCCCCAACATGGAACCCTAGCTTAGGGAAGGTCAATTACCTCTAATGTAGGCCATGTTAATAGAATTCATGATAGGGATATATATGTGATGAATGTATGCTTTAATTGGATGAAAAAAAAGGAAATTCCCTTATTTGTGACTTTCGGCCAACCCTAGTCCTAGGGTTGGGAAGCACTTAATGAAATCATAAAGCATGCTACTACTTATATGATGTGTGTATAAATTATGTGACCTATCTTGTTAGGTATAAAAGCATGCCTTATAGCCCATGGGCCACTCTTATGACATGAACATGATGTGTTTGATAATATGCTTAAAAAGGGATACTCTATTGAAACTGGGATCAAGAGCACACGAATGTGTGGTGTGTCCCTAGGAGATCAAGAGCACCCTTGATGAGTGGTGTGTCCCTTTAAGATGTGATTAAGAGTACCTTTAGGCATATACATATATGAGTAATTGCATGATAAATTACTTTACTTTGAAAGTTGTGTACCCGACTCGGAAGGGGGTCGTTAAACAAATCCAATGTGCATGTTAACTGAAGGTCATGGCATTGGTAGGACGGAAGGGTCCTGCTCTAATTAGATTGGTGGCTCGCTACCCCAATTTATTAGGGAACGCGCTTGATGTGGTACTACAACTGGGCCCTAGATGATGATATGATATTTTTAAGTATTACCTTTATGGAACCTTTTGAAAAACATTTTCTCATTATGTGATGATCTTGTTCCGTAAAGCACTTAGAAATATGTGATGTGATGCTTATGATGCTTATAGTTCTGTCTTGATTACTGAGTACATGATATGATGTATCGATATGGTTCTGCGAGTAGGCCCGGATTCTTACTAAGCATGTTTTGCTTACTAGTTCATGTTGTTTCCTTATGCTGCAGATAGCGGTAAGAAATACTTGAACTAAAGGAAGAGGCAGAGGGAAGGCTAGAGGATGTGTGTGGTGATGGCTCGGGAAAGGACGAAAGATTCTTATCTACCTTATTTTTGTCTAGAATCTAAACTGCTTCCATTAAAAGATTTCAAGTTGTATTACTATACTCTGAATGTGTGAAGATTATGACTACTCTACTGTTGATTAAGTTAGAGATATGGAACCTATGTCATGTTAGATAACACTATCATCAATATATAATTTTTGTAGTATGCATGCTAAGTAAAATGCTAAATATTTACTATTTTCTGTTGCTTATGAATGCTTCTTTTGCATGTATCTAAGACTAGATAACTCTTGCTATATTCTTACTTGAGATTCCATGCTATAGTGTGTTAAATGATCTTCCTATTAGGTTGTAAATGCATGTAGATATAAAAGAAATGAAAAACCTTGCTTGGTAAATTAGTCTTCAATAAGCATGCTTACTACACTTCTTGTATTGTAATTGTTTTGTTTGGTTATACATGCTTAACATGATGAATGATATGAGTGTATGGACCCGTAACCCCGCCTTTAGGGTAGATATAAGGGCGGGCGTTACACTCTCCATGTCTTAACCACTACACCAAGCATTGTTTCTTGTTGAGAGAATAAGAAACATGCTTGTTAAGCGTATAATAGTGAAGAGACATGTCTTTTCATGAGAAAAGTATAAATAAGAGAGGGAAGAGGTGTGAGTAACTTCCTCTTCTTCTTCCTTTTCTCTTCCCCACCGAAACTTCATTGCCCCTCTCCCTTGTGTTTTCGAAAAATACAACCTAGGGTTTCTAACCCTAGGGAAGTGGAAGGAAGGAGACTATCTAAAGGGTCTTGCCCTCCAATAGGGTCAAGAAGTTCTAGAGGAGTTTTGGCGAAAGGAACCTCCACTTCTCCTTCAACCAAGGGTACCCTAAGGATCTAGGGAAGGCGAAATTCAAGCGAAAGGAAGTAAGTATCCCCTCGCCTGCAGTGTAATGGTTAATGTATGTTTTCTTTGTGTTTTGCTTTTGGAAAAAGGGAGTCTTCCCTTTAGGTGAGTTTCGGCCACCCCCTTAAGGGGAGGCCTTGGCTACTTTTTGATGCATGAGGAGACCCTTGGGACTTAGGGTACATATGTATGATGACTTCCCATCATGTTGTGATAACAAAAAGTAGGGTTAGCCACCCTACAACTTTCGGCCAAGAGGAGAAAGGTTAGGCTTTTTGGGTTGCTTGCTATCCTATGATGTGTCCATGATTAGTAGTGTAGATAAAGTGCTTGTGTAAATGTTTGTGTGAAGATTGGATGTCAAAAACCTAGCCTACCCTACCCTACAAGTTTCGGCCAACCCTAGGTGAATTAGGGTATAAGGTGGTATGATTTTCCCTATGATATATCCATGCTTAATAGTATAGGCAAGGTGTTTGTGTAAATGCTTGTGTGGATGTTTGAAGTCAAAAACCTAGCCTAGCCATCCTACAAGTTTCGGCCAACCCTAGTTTAGGGTTAGGGTTGCTTGGCTTTATTCCCATGATGCATGCTATATATGATATGTGATGATTGTATGGGATGTACCCTATGAGATATACTTAGGATTTCTATGATGGTATGTATGTGCAAGTGATGTTTAAATGGAACAATGATTGGAAACTAAATGTCCCTAGCATGTGTGATATTCGGCCAAGCATGAGATATTAGGTTTATAAAGCTTAAATTATCTTATGTGATATGATTATGTTAGTGAGGTAATATGTGAATGCATGTGATGAACAAATGGAATGCTTGATTGGAAAACTTGGACTTCCCTAGTGATGACTTTCGGCCAACCCTAGATTAGGGTTAGGGTTGCTTGTTTTTTTCTCCCATGGTGCATGCTATAAGATGATACATGATATATATATATATGTGTGGGATATTGGTAGAGGATGTTTGATGTCAAAAACCTAATTTACCCCTACCCTTAACTTTCGGCCAAAACCCTAGTTTTAGGGTTAGGAACCATTTGATTTACCCATGAAGCATGCTACCACTTCCTATGATATGAATATGATTTATGTGACCAATCTTGTCATATATAAAATATGTTAAGTGGTTGAGTTATGATCCATGTATGAGCATGCCTTATAGCCCATGGGGCACCCTTATGAAATGCATGCTTTATACTAGGCTAGTTATCATGATTATGAATGCATACATATGCATAAGAATGAGCCCTGTAGGGCATGAACGAAGAAAGCTTAGGGCCTAAAGAATGCTTCCCTAGAAGGTTGGGACTAAGAGCATACTTTATGAAAATAAAAAACATGATAATTATTTTATTTTGTAATGGCTTGTACTATAGACTCTTAAAGCGAGTCAAATGATTATGATACTAGGCTGAAGGACTTTTGAGAAGACCTAGTAAACCCTAGTGGTTCGGGATTAGCTACCTCGTTCCTATTTAGGGGCGCGCGCAAAACATGAAGTACAAGCCGGGCCCTAATGATTATGCTATGTTCAAGTATTAGGTTTATATGTTTTCAAAGAAACCTTCCTATGAAGTTAATATGCTTAGATGTTTAACATGCTTAAACACTTACCATGCTTGAATGTGATTTATTCTCTTATCTTTCTATGATATGGATTTTGCGAGTAGGACAGGATCTTACTAAGCATTTGTGCTTACTTGTTTATATGTTGTCTTATGCTGCAGATAAGGGTAAGAGACACTTAAACTAAAGGAAGAGGCAGGAGGGCTGAAGATGTGTGGGGTGGTGGCTCGGAAAATAAAGATCTTCATATCTACAATATTATGCTTATGTTAACATTTCTTTAGTAATGAATGTTACACTTGGATTACTCATATACTTGATTATATTATGAGTTGAACCTATCATGTTATAGGTTAGTTTTGAACAAGCATGCTTAGTACTTTGTTATTAGTACTTTAAGAAAAAAAAATTTATACGAATGATAGTACGTGACTCCGCCCCGAGAGTAGATATATGGGCGGGCGTTACAACTCTTACGTTATATTAAGATATCATCAAAATAAATAAGAAATTTTTGATAAATTGTTGTAGTGTCTCATTCATAAAGCACAGTCTAAGAGTGTTAAAAAAAACAAAAGGCATGACAAGTCATTCATCCTTAGTCTTCTTGATGATATCCACTTTTCAAATCAATATTTGAAAATATACAAGAACCAACCAGTATATCCAACATATCATCAAGGCGAAGAATCAAGAATTAACATTTAATGGTGATCTTATTGAACGCATAACTATCAGCCTATATGTTTCAACTACCATGTTTCTTTGGGGTCAACAATGCAAGGACAATATATGAGCTTAAACTTTTCAATTTTGCATGGCCACTTGGATTTATTTAATAAGTTGGTAGATTAGGCAATTGTGAACCAAGTATAAAGTCAACAACATGCTAAATTTTTCACACAGGTAAAATCTCGTGGGTTTTTTTTAGAGCCACATCCATCATAAAAGTAATTTAGTAACATAGTGATATTTGAGGCAGCTAAGGAAGTATTGGCAAGCTTCTTTGATTAAATGAGTATATATAACACTAGTCTATTTTCTGTCTTTTACAAAATTTTCATGGTTAAAATGTGAATAGAATTTGTACCCCTAGCAATAATGTTTACCTTCACTTGTTGGTATTTCTTCATTTTAATAGTGTGCATTGGTTTCAACAATCCTTTCTTGTAGTTGAACATAATAGTATATGTGCTTTCGTTACCACAATGATGCACATCTTGATCATGCAACAAGGTCTCCAAAGTATATGAGTTACTTTCATAGTGATATATCACACTAGATAGACTCAGGGGCGGAGCCACACCTGGGCTAGGGTGGGCTCCAGCCCCACCCACTTCTCTCACACAAAATGTATATATATATATATATATATATATTCTTCCACAAAATTAATTTATTCTCTCTGCCTCACCTCTCTCTCATCCATTTTCAAAGAAACGACCAATCCTTCACCGTCACGCCCACTGGCGGCGGCCTTCGACCGTCGCCCCCGAACAAAATTATAACCGGCGAGGGATAGGTGAACCCGTCGCAACCGTCGGCATTGCAGGAGAGGATCGGCGCCGTCAGAAGAGGATCGGCCAGCGAGGATAGGAGTGTGCTTCGGCCGCCGCCGGTGCGCCCGACGCCGAAGGATTGGTCGTTTCTTCGAAAATGAACGAGAGAGGGGGTGGCAGCTAGAATAAATTAATTTTATAAAATTATTTTTTTGAATAAAAAGTAATTTATTTGAGGAAAAATTGAATTTTGAAAAATAAAATAAAAACCAAAACGTATGTAGCGCTTAGGAGCGTTTTGTCTAGTAACGTACAATATCAAAACTATATATATATATATATATATATATATATATATACCACTAAAACACATTTCAACACAATCTTTTTCAATTATAAAGTTTAATTAAATCAAAATCAACTTAAAAATTTTAATTAAATAAAAAATATATATTTTACCAATTAGGACAAATAAAAAAAACTTTAATCAAAATAACCGATTAACTCCCCTTCACACACATCTGTTGCACGCCGTCATTTTTTTGTTCTTCTTCATAGCCACAGGTAAAATAAAAAAGATTTTAATTTCTATTATAATATTTTCAATCACAGTTAGCCTCATCTAATTTGAAAGTCTGGCTACACCCCTGGATAGACTCACCATAATTTTCACACGAAAGTGAAATAAGGCAGTTTGGTTACCAGAACAAAGGTATTATCTATCCAACCTTGTATGGTTGTGAATATGGTTGCGTAGAGAGCATAAGGTGCTCCACCATAGAGGCTGAAACAACATTCATGCAACTTCTTCCATCGATGATAAGCTTTCATACTTGATTCCCACTGCAAACCACCGTCTAAAAGATAGACATTCGTTGTTAATCTTCACCCTCAACTTTTGGGGTAATATGAATAAGCCTAATGCTCAATTCTGTTTAGGACAATTGTAAGTCATGTAGTCTAGCTGCAAGCACTTGAAACATTTGTTATCCTTGTTTTTAGATTCAAATGGTTTTGAAGGTGGTTTGGTTTCATGGAGTTCTATGAATTAGCTGCTAAACCTCCTAGTTTCTTATCAACTGGATACTCCATGTACTCCATATCCAATGCAAATTAAAAAGCTTGTTCCAAATAGAAGAATTTCGGTTCATATCTAAATAAAATAGAGAATATAAGAAACCAAAAGAGATACCTGCCGCCTAGAGAAGGCCCGTCGCGCCAAGTCCCAAACTTAAACACATCAGGAAAATGACTCCGAACAAATTCGAAAAGACTCGTAAAAAAGTAGACGCCGTAAATCCACAAATCCCGAAGGTATCCGACATACTTGGGCACTGATACCAAAATAAATTTGTCATGCCCCGAGACCTAGGAGCCGCTGATCCAATAGAAAATCGGACAGCACCTCCCCAGTCCGGCAGACAATTTGCACATACACACAATATATATACCACAACCACGCAGTTTATATGGGCCTCAGGCCCCAAATCCAAGCAAAATAACGATATATATGATAATATGCTCATAAAACCAAAACCCGAACTTACCTGAGCTGCCAGGGGGCAGGAATGCAGCAAAACCACACACGTAGTCCAACAATGGACTCAAAAGTACAATGTCATAAATCAAATCTCATACCACAAGTCCACGATAAATCCAGTGCAATGTAAAAAATGAAATATGGTCCTAAAACAGAAAATAGTAGATAAAACCCAAATCGAATGTAGTAGCAAGCACGGGACTAGCGACTCGGACCCTCCTGGCAGATATCAACCTGAAATCAAAAAGTAATGGCAACGGTGTGAGTCCATAAGCTCAGCGGATACCCAGCAGATATGCATAGTACGTTACAATAACAATAAGGGTCTACGCTAATACAGTCTCATATAACCAAACGGAAAGGTATACTGAAGATACTAAATACAGGTACATACCCGAATCCATCTATCCTGCAGAGGGTGAGATTAATCCCTATGGAACAAGTATGACATATAATCCAAGATAAACAGGTGTCCAATATATGCATGTTAATCAAGTACAGAAATCAAATGCAGCAAACAATGCACGATGCAAAATATGCACATGGTGCAATGACATGTGTCACCCCTGACACCAATCAAATCATCGTCCACCTGTCATAAATGAACGTCCGAAAGGGTAGAGCTATGACAACTGTACGCACCCTGCTATCACTGCTCCTGAGTGACCGAGTGGACAGGATGCTGGCAGAGGTCTCTCTCCTACCCCAAGCAGTGGGGGAGTCTAGCTCTCATCTTCTCGTGTCTCAGGACGAGAAGGGATCCCTGGCTGCTACCACGCACCGGAACCACCCTCCAAATAGTGACCGTGCGGAGCAATACAGGGCAAATACACACACCCTATCGTAGCCACTACCCATGAGTGGATGTGTGTGCGTATCCTCATGTAACTGGCGAAGGGCTCGGACTATATAGGAGCCGATGATCACCAGCATGCAACAATGCAAAGATGGTGCATGATCCAAACATATAACCCTCACCAAGTTCTCAACTAACACCACCGGGTGCTAGGAATATGTTTGAATCCTATATCATGGGATACAAGTGACCTAGTAGATATACTAACAAAATAACCAGTGATCTATCAATATCAAAATGCAAAAGGGAAGGTATCACTACATCTATGTATATATCTACCCATATAGATGGCAACTCGTGAGACTGTATAAAGTGAAACAGGAGCTAACCTCAAGGCTAAACAGCAGCATATATCAGATATAGGTACACTAAGGCAGATAAGCATACAATTTTACTGTTATCTATAACAGACAATGCATAGCAAAAAGACTATATCTTAAAAGATAAGTCTAAGGGTACCCGCCTCAAGAATGTAGTCTGAATAGAGAATGAAGCCCCACGACCAAGCGGAGTAACCAAGTCAGAGTCCTATATCAAAGGAATAATTATTTAGCTATTTACACAAATACCAAATAGCTAATATAACACAACCTCATTAGGATCATCCTAATCCTAATAATAAATCCCCAAATTTAAAACCTAAAACATAGAGGTTAGTTTTACTCTTTAATTGAAGCCCATGTCCAATCACATCTATCTCTAAAATTGATAATGACCAACGAAACCATTACAATTCAAAAGGATCACGCTAAGATAACAACTGAGGTCAAACTCATTACTACTTCATGCTATTATGAAATAATCCCACAGCAATACATCTAAGATATCATTGTAAGAACATCAACCCAAAATATAATCTAGATTAAATCTCTAACCTACCTCTCTTTGAATCCAGATTTGGTAACAAGAACGCACCCCAACCAAGAACCTAACTCATCGTAACATTTTGAGGATCAAAAGAGGCAACTACATTAAATTCGTTCCCACAATACATCAACTGCTCTATCACTAACCTTTGTACAAATCTAACCAATTTCCAAGTAGAATTCTTCAAGAATGCACCAATCGAAATGGATCTTACCTGATGATGGCGCCGGCGATGCTCCCCTCTTCTGCTCTAACAAAGAACAGAACTTCCAAGAGACCAACCATCAAATTTCTTCCTATGCCCTAAATCCTACCTTTGCTATGTGATAGACGACCGGCCACAGAAACGATCCTCAACCAACCGGATAGATGATTTCCGACGTCGGATCTTGGCAGAGAGTAGAAGGTGGAGCAAAGCAGGAGGAAGGGGCGGCGCCGCAGCTCAGGTACGCGAAGAAGCAAACGGCTGCTTACGGCTAGGGCACGGCAAGCAAGAGGGAAGAAGGTGCCGCGATCTTCCCGGCGGCTTGGTCACACGATGGGAGGAGACGCGAAGTGGAGGAGAGGGTCGAGCGGCTGCGGTTTGGCTTTGGTTGCTGCTCGCGGATGGGGAGAGAAGAGAGGGAGTCGGCGGGGGAGGAAACTTAGGGCACGGGGATATAAGAGAGGAAAGGATTAATTATAAATATCTCTAATTATTACCTTTCCTTTTATAACCATATAACTATATATATATATATATATATATTCCGATTTTTTTTAACCCGTATTTTACATTAGGTGTGGTTGATCTTGACCATAAAATTACACTTGTGTGCTTTGAGCACATTGAGCAGGACCAAAATCTGTGGTTATCCAATTTGTACTGACTTGATAATTGGATAGAACCTCAAGACTTTATTATGGAGTACGATCCTTTAATCCCGATATAATAACGGACATATATTATTAATTATTATTTCTTTGATTTATCAATAGGCGAGATCTATTCTGTTAGATCGATAGGCCCGGTAAATTGGGAGATAATATTAATAATATGATGTGCTGTTGATTATTGACGGAATCCGTGTCCTGGTGAGTCAGGTTAATGATGCCCCCTTGATGAGCTCAAAAGGTTCATTATGCTAAACCTTGCAGGTGGATTTGATCCGGTATGATGATAAGGTTGAGTGGCACTAGTCAAGGATCCAGAAGTTAATTAATTTAAATTGTCAGTAATTTAAATTAATTAACGGACATTCGATATCTTAAACACGGGGGGATGGACGACTCATAATAGGTGGAGCCCATATGTAAATATGGAGGTAGGTGAGGTAATTCAATGGAGATCCTTTAGTGGAATGGATCTTCATTAATGGATCGGGTTTGGATTCATTAGCAGGCCAAAATCCAACTCCTCCTCATGGTCCCTATCGTAGCCCTATATATATCTTATAGTCACATTAAACCAAGTTGAATGAATTAATCCAATGGAACATAAGAAAACTCTATGTTTCTCCTCTCCTCCTCCTCCTCTCTGTCTTAGTGCGGCGCCTCCTGCGGTGGAGAAGGAGAATGATTTCTACTCCCTGTGTTCAAGTTGTCATGCAACGTAATTACGTCTTCTCCCTGTGATCAAGTTGCCGACGCAATCAGCAACTTTGATTTTGATCCTGGTGCAAGCCACGCAACTTTGAATTCACGAGCGCAGCTTCTGGAGAAAGAAAAGTTGCTGTGAGCAGTGATCAATCTTCTCACGTAACCCTGCTCAAGGGCTTGGAGAATATTTTATGGAGCACACAATCCGAGGCTAACAAAATTGCTCATGCAATTTGTGTGTGGAGTTCGTGGAGCACGCAACCACGCAATTTTTGTTGGAGAATCAGAGTTGCGCAGTGGACGCAACTTTGTTGCGGAGAAGAAGGCTAGTTGCTCAAAGCTCAGGTGTCAGCAATGGCGGAAAAGAGTAATAGGGTTTGTGTTTGAATTATTTTCTTCCTTAGATTGGCCGGTGGTATCCTTTTGGTTAGGGATTGATTGACACAAGGAAGAGGGATCGACTTAGTGACCACAGTTCTTGGTAGATCGTCGCCCACACGACGTCCAAGAGGGGAGGGTCATACGGTAGAAAATCGTAAGGTAATAGAAGGTATAATTTTTCCTTGGCTCCTTTGTTTTATTTGTGTTATGTTTATTAGTCTCGTCATTTCATGTTAATTAGTTAATTATTTTGATTGTTTGTCATGGTTAATGATTAACTAATTGGACCCCGACCATAAACACAAAAGTCGGCGATCCACTTGTTGCCTTTTCCGCGATCGAACGGTCAAGCAAATTACAAGGCTCGATCTTTGTGATTGGCCGAGTTGTAATTTGGATTGTTCGATATGGCACGAGATAGTCGTTGGGAGACGGGTCTCCATTCGGAGTATTTTTTAATCCGTAGACATGGAGAGGTCTCTCAAGGACGACCAAGTTTTCGCTAAGAAAACCCGCCAAGTCATACCCAACAGCAGGTATATATGATAAGAAGAGAAATTGCAAACACTACCTAGAGGAAGATAAGAAGAAAAGAAGTAAGATTTCTACCTCAGGTATATATGTTATAGAAGTCAATCTATCTATTTCTTCTTCATGACCATTAGATATTGGCTGTCCATCTCACATTAGAACCAATGTGCAGGGCCTAAGAAGGGCTAGTGCATTGACCAAGGACGAAGTGGACCTATGAGTAGGCAATGATGCAAGGGTTGCTGCTATAGCTATAGGAACATATTTCTTATCTTTACCCACTGGTTTATTTTAGAACATAAGGAGTGCAATTTTGTGTCTTCTTTAACTAAGAACATTATCTCTATTTCTTGTTTGGATAAGAAAGGGTTTTTATTTATAATAAAGGATAAATATTGTTCTATACTTTTAAATGATATGGTCTATTGTAGTGCACCTCTTATGAATGGACTCTATATTCTAGACTTTGAAAACTAAATATATAACATAAATGTAGGATCGGTGCCGGTCGATAGAGGGGGGGGGGGGGAATATCAACTAGAAAAACTCATCGGAATTTCGTCAGAAAATGTCTTTCTATTACGGTTAATACGCAGCGGAAACTAGAAAAAGAAAGACAAAACACTTGTACACGCGAGATTAATTTACTTGGTTCCCGACCCTCCTGGGTCAGTGCATCCATGGCCTATGTACTCGGCGTGAGTCCACTAATGGTCTCCTTTTCAGAATTTTCGGAGGCAGAGAATACTCGTCTTACAGTTCGAATTACAGGCAAAGAATAAGTAAATTGAGACACAACTTGTAATTAAAAAGCAAACCAAAAAAACTCGGCCAACTCTGGAAGTCCAAACCGCCGCAAGCTTCTTCCTGGAACCTCCTTGGTCGCAGAGATTCGACTTGAGCACTTTTGCATTGCAGAGAATGCTTAGACTGATGTGCCGCCTGGGAGCCCTCAAGCCTCTTTCCAGGTGCCTGGGAGTGAGCTGCCCCAACTGGGGCGCCTGGTTCAAGTCAGGCGCCCAGGAAGGTATTTCCCATGTCTTATTTCCCCTGCGTTTGCTCTCCTATCTTGCCTCTAACTCCAGGTACCTGCAAGACAACAAACACAAGATAAACATACAAAAATCTTAGCCTTACTTGATTGGTTCTAACTTTAAATTTCACACGAAACCCTAGGTCGAATCGACGCCTAATGCTCCCTTTCACGGGGAATGAGTCCTCACCTACTCCTTACTGACAAAGTTACCTTTGGCAACTGGAACCTCCGGTTGGACTTTCACTCAGCCTCTGAGAACCTGAATCTCGAGACGTCCGACCTCGACCAGTCTCTACTTCTGTTCACGATCCCCGCTCGACTAATGCTTTTCTCAACCGGAAGCTCCGGTTGGACTTTTGATCGACCTCCGAGAACTCGGATCTCGAGACGTCCGACCTCAACCCGTCTCTAGTTCTGTCCGTCATCCTCGCTCAGCAAAGACTCCATTGCACGATCCCCGACCAAGACTTAGTGCTCAGTCCCCCAGACCAAGACTTTGTGCCCAGCTTCACTCACCAGGACTTAGTCCACCTAGCTTCACTCACTAGGATTTCTTCCACCTAGCTTCCCTTGCTAGGACCTAGCTCCACTCACCAGAATTTAGTTCACCTAGCTTCACTCACTAGGATTTCTTCCACCTAGCTTCCCTTGCTAGGATTTCTTCTAACAGAATCACTCCTTTGCTAGTCATCATGATCCTGACTAGACTTCCTCCAATCTTCAGGTAAATGTAATCCCAAACCTCAAGTCTAGTTTGGTTTAATCCCTTGGTCAAACTGACCAACCCTGGTTTTATTCATTCTGCCAAACATCAGATCATGTTTCACTAATCCCATTGTCACACTGATCAAACCTGGTTTACCCTACCAAACATAAGGTCCTGTTAGGTTTAACCCTTGATCACTTTGCCCACCCTTAATATTATCCAACATACATAATGTCACTAACATTAGTATATTGTCAAACATCGAAACCCTAGAGGATGACTATTCATCACTGATGCATTTTGCACCAACAATAATACCAAATGGTTCAACCCTATTAATTTGATCCAAACATATCTTTGGCATTGTCGCTTGAGTCACATATATGAGAGTTATATATCATAGCTCCATAAGGATAGACTGATGGACTCATTTGATTTTGAATCAATTAAAGCATGTGAATCTTTTTTTCTAGGCAAGATGACAAAGACTTCTTTTAGCAAGGATACAACGAAAGAGCAATAGACTTGTTAAAACTCATGCATACTGATGTTTGTGGATCTTTCAATATAGAAGCCAAAGGAGGTTATTAGTAATTCATTAATTTTATTAATAATGCCAGTAGATACGGCTATGTATATTTCATGAAACACAAGTCGAAATCCTTCGAAAGATTGAAGGAATTCATGAATGAAGTGCAAAACCAACTTGGCAAAAATATTATGATGCTTTGATCAGATCGAGGTGGTGAATACGTTAGCCAAGAGTTTGGTAACCATCTTGCTGAGTGTGAGATCATATCTCAACTCACACCACTTGGAACACCGCAATGGAATGATGTATGTGAGAGGAGAAATCCTACATTATTAGATATGGTACGATCAATGATGAGTTAGATAGATCTCCTACTTTCTTCTAGGGATTTGATCTAGAGACGGTTATTTTCACACTTAATTGAGTTCCATTTAAAGTCGTCATAAAGACACAATATAAGATATGAATTAGGAAGAGTCCTAAGATATCTTTTTGTAGGGATCTATAGGCAAAAATATTCAAAAATCCCACCGGAAATATGAGATCCCACGAGCGTTCCATGCGAAAGAAAACTCATACAAAGTTAATTTATAAATTCCTATCGTGTAGGTATACCTTTAGCGCATGCCCTTTGCTTTTCCCGCTTGTCCGAGGTATGTCGGATCTCTTGCACGTTCAAGTGTCTGTGCCTTTATGCGTATCCACGAATACGATCTCTCAAGCTTCGGAGAAGAATCACCTTTGTGGTACTTGCTACAAGAGAAGATTCACAAAGCAAGAAGGAGAGGAAGAAGAGGGATTTTGGCCACGAGAAGGAAGGGAAGGAAGAATGACAAGTTTTTAATCCAAATGACAAGAAAAACTCTTTTATACTCATCCCATGAATATGAAGAGTTTTTGTCGCTTTAGCTTCCCTCCATTAATGCTAATAAAAACCCACTTAGAGCATATTTTCTCATGTGGCTCTTCAACTTCTCTTCATCCAATGAAGAGAAACTTTTCATCTTCCTCTATTATTAATTTATTAATCATATTAATAAATTAATATCTCATTCAAATGTGGTTGCGTCTAATCTAAATGAGTCAAACTCAAATTAGATCGCAATCTCATAATCCAATTGGATTTACTTGAGTCTAACTCAATTAATCCAATTCGGATCAAATCTTAGTCAAACTAAGATCAATTAATCTCCAAAGCATCGTGCCCTTAGTGTGTGACCCAATAGGTTCTCGTAACGTTGGCAATATGTCTAAATCACTTTAGACAAATAAGCAATGAACGACATGCTTCTTCTGTGCCAAAGCCTTGGTCAAAGGATCCACGATGTTAGCATCAGTGGGTACTCTACATATCCTCACATCTCTTCTATCGATGATCTCTCGAATGAGATGGAAGTGTCATAGTATGTGTTTGCTCCACTGATGAGAGCAAGGTTCCATAGCTTGTGCAATAGCCCGATTGTTGTCACAATAGAGGTATATTGAGACTGCTATACTAGAAACCACACCAAGCTCTATAATGAACTTCCAGATCCAAACAACCTCTTTTACAGCATCAGACACAGCAATATACTCGGCCTCTGTTGTAGAATCTGTGACTGTGTCCTGCTTCGAACTCTTCCAGCTCATAGCGCCACCATTCAAGCAAAATACATACCCTGACTGCAATTTGAAATCATCCCTATCGGTTTGGAAGCTTGTGTCAATGTAACCCTTTACAGCTAGCTCCTCATTGCCTCCAAATATCAAGAAATGTTCTTTCACCCTTCGTAAGTACTTAAAAATATTCTTGATAGCTGTCCAGTGACATTCACCTGGATCTGACTAGTATCTGCTCGTCATGCTCAAAGCATACGAGACATCTGGACGAGTACAAAGGTTGGCGTACATGATAGACCCTATAGCGAATGCATAAAGGATCTGATCCATGCGGCCTCTCTCCTCCTTAAAAGAGGGGCATTGAGTCTTCGAAAGACTCACACTATGTGACATCGGCAGAAATCCCTTCTTGGAATTCTGCATGGCAAAACGATGAAGCACCTTGTCAATATACGTACTCTGACTTAAGCCAAGCAATCTTTTAGATCTATCTTTATAGATCTTGATGAATAGGATATAAGATGCTTTACTTGAGTCTTTCATTAAGTAACAATTCCCTAGCCACGTCTTCACAAACTATAGTGAAGAGATATCATTTCCAATGAGTATGTCATCTACATACAAGATCAGGAAGATAACTATGCTCCCACTAACCCTCTTGTAGTCACAGGGTTTATCTTCATTCTTGATGAAACCAAACACTTTGATTGCATCATCAAATTGAAGATTTCAGCTTCGAGAAGCTTGCTTTAGTCCATAAATGGACCTTTGCAACTTACATACCTTTCCATCATGCTCTGGATCTACCCTCAGGTTGTGTCATGTACACATCCTCGAGTAGATTCCCATTTAGGAAAGTGATTTTGACATTGATAATTATCATTTTGTTAATCAATTTAGGATCTCAAATCTATGTTTTGATCTCTTTTTACATTCTTAATCTTGTATTTACACTAGGTTCTATGAATTATTGTTATTTTAGCTTTGGGATGCAATTCCTTTTATATTTGAGATATTGTGGCATTAAAATTTGATCTAATTTTGTAGGCTTTGAATGATCATGGACCTAGATCAGAATGGATCGAGTTTGAGTCAGAATTGGATTCGGATCAAGATGATCAAGCATTGGATTAATATGGATCGTCCGATCAAGAAATGGGAAGATCTATGCCATCTGTCAATTTCTGATCGATCCGAGTTCAAGATAGAGTTAATCATGACTACAGATCAAGATCTGAATGTTTGGTCCAAATCAGAAGTTATCTGACTATCGGATCAAGCTTAAGAGGAGTCTAAACCATCCATTCAAAAGGAAGGGAGATCTGAGCCATCCGTTGCAGATCTGATTGATCCAAGCTAAGGAGGAGCAGATCCTGGCCATTGATGGAGATCTGGGAAGTTTGAACTCAATCTGAGATGATCTGACCGTTGGATGAGGCAAGGATGATCACAGCCGTCCAATTTCAAATGGGATTAATTTAAACAAAAACTTCCCTCACCAGCTCGTTGTCACGAATTCTGTTCTCTGTTCTTCGTCTGTTCTTCATCGTTTTCTTCTCCGATCACGCGCAGCCACATCAAATCCAGTTCTTTTCAAGATTTCGGATCATCGAGATCAATTTCCCGAGAAGTTTGCAATTCAATTTTATCTCTAGAAGCTCAGGTGAGGGTTTCACCGAGAGCTTGCTTCAGCCGATCGCTTCCTGCTTGATCGCCAATCTTCATCAATCGGAGCATTCAGAGGGGTTCTCTGAAGTGTTCTGAGGGTTCCTGAGCTACAATCGCAATCCAAATCATCAGAGAGGAAGAGATCGGAGGAGGTTTCAGATCACGCCCCAAGCTGAGCAAATCGATTGCGGGAGTTGGATTTTGTTTGATTTGTCAAGCTAGAGGGTTTCTAGCTGCAGCTTGTGTGACGACAAAACAGAATTCTTGGTGAGGAATTTGATCTGTAGTTTAGATTTAGTTTCTGAATTCATTTCTATAGTTGTTTCACTCTGTATCAGTTTGCATCAGATACTTCATCGGTCTGTTTGACCGATCAAGACATCATCTGATCGGTCTGTCAACCGATCAGGTAGGCATCTGATCGGTCTGTTGACTGATCAGGCAGTTTTCAGCTACGATTCAACCCTATTTTCTATATTCAGTCTCAAATTTTGAATTCAATCTTATTTCTGCAACTTAGTTATAGATCTTATAATTTTCCGCAGTTGATATAAGTTTTTGAATTGCAATCTTATAATTTTGCATTGAATTGCTCAGTTTCCAATTAGGTTAAGTTTAGTTTTCACAATTTCCTAGTTAATTTCTGCTTTAGATGAATTCATTCTATTTCAACTGTATTTCCATCACTTATTGCAAAACAAAACCCCCATTTCAATTGAAAATCCAAAACATAGAAAACGACAAAATTCAAGCTTGAATTAAACATCCTAAACTAGTCCTTGGAAAAATACGACTTGAGACACATATACTATATTTAATTTTGTGAGCTAAGGGTTTTCAACTTATAAATATCTAAATTTGAGGCTCATCGTGACACTTGATTGCAGGCATCATCAAATTTTTGGAGTCGTTGTCAGGGAACATACACTAGTTGAGTTTGTTTAATTTGAGCTTGTGTTGAATTTCATATTTTCTGAATCTATTTCATTTGCTTTGTCTTTCCATATACATTTGCTGCCATTTTGGTTTGGTTTATGACTAGGACTGCAGGTGGTGATCTTGAGGAATTTGATCCTAAAATTGAGAGAACATTCAGAGCAAGGAGGAATCAAGGAAGAGTTTCAGAAGCTATTGAGATTATTTCTACTCATTCCAGCAATCCCGTGGCAGAACATTAGAAGACTATGAAGGAGCTTGCAGCCCCTGATGATGTTTTTCAGTACTCTTGCATTGCCTATCCCGAGTAAGTTGGTGATTTTGAGCTGAGATCAGGCCTTATTCATCTATTACCTAAGTTTCAAGGACAATCAGGACAGGATCTCAACACACACTTGCATGAGTTCCATGTAGTATGCTCCACTATGAAGCCTCAAGGGATTTCTGAAGAGGATATCAAATTAAGGGCATTTTCATTTTCTTTGACTGGAGCAGCTAAAGACTGGTTTTATTATTTGCCTACTGGACATGTTTCAAGTTGGATTGCCATGAAGAAGGTATTTTTAGAGAAGTATTTTCCAGCCTCAAGAACTGTTATTATCAGAAAGAGCATCTGTGGTATTTAACAAGTAGTGGGAGAGACTTTATATGATTATTGGGAGAGATTCAACAAGCTGTGCTCAAGTTGTCTACAACAACAAATCAGTGAGTAGCTCCTCATTCAGTATTTCTATGAAGGTCTACTTCAGATAGATAGAATTATGATTGATGCTGCAGCTGCAGGAGCTTTAGTGAACAAGACCCTTGACCAAGCTAGAGAATTGATTCAAAATATGGCGAAGAACTCTCAACAATTTAGAAGTAGGGCTCTTTCTACTAGAGGGGTGAATGAAGCTCAAATGGTTTCAAATGAACAAAAGGATATCAAGAATTCTTTGGTGGAGCTTACTTCTTTAGTGAAGCAGATGACTTTGAATAATTTGAGCCAAAATCAAAAAGTTCCAATAGTTCCATCTACAAATCAAGTGATGAGGTTGTGTAGCATTTGTTCATGTCAAGAGCATAACTCGGATTTGTGTCCAAATTTACAACAAGATGAATCATTAGCCGCTTTGACTAGAGGATAATTTCAATCAAGAAATGACCCATATTCATCTACCTACAATCCGGGTTGGAGGGATTACCCTAACTTGAAGTATGGAAACTCATTCTATCAACAAAACCCTTCACAACAGCCCCTACAACAATTTCAGCCGAATTTTCAGAATTTTCAGCAAGGGAATCATCAATTCCAACCACAATTTCAGTAAAATCAACAATTTCAGCAAAATCAGCAATTTCATCAACCAACTCAGTCTTTTCAGCCACAATTTCAGCCAAATCAGCAAGGTTTTCATCATATTCAGCAAGGTATTCAACCATACAGTCAGAATTTTTAGTTTCAAAGTCAACAATTTCAGCCCTCACACCAACAATTTCAGTCTCAAAATCAGTATTTTCAGAGCAACAATTTCCAGTAATTTCAACCTAGTTGCCAGCCTAATTTATAGCAATTTCAACAGCCCATTCAACTATTTAATCAGCCCCAACAAACTCATTTTCAAAGTTCATAGCAACATCATGGTTTTTTGCAACCCAATGCTTCATTTCAAGGCCAACAAAAGTCCCATGCTAATCAAGGAGGCTATGGAGGTTCTAGTGGGTTTAATGCTCAATAACAAAAGCTAGAGGAGATGATGCAATAAATTTTGCACCAACAACAAATTTTACAACAACAACAAGGGCAACAAACGAATGATTCCACCCTTCAAAATATTGAGAGACACATTGGTCAACTTGCAAGTGGGATGAATCAAATGCAAGCTCAAGGATCGAGTCAATTACCTTCTCATGCTACTCCAAATCCTAATGTAAATGTTAGTGCCATTACATTGAGGAGTGGGAAGGTTGCTTCAAGTGTAAACACTCCATGGGCTGATTTTTCTGAAAAAATTATAGCGCCTAGATTTCCAGCTCAGATCAGTCCTGAAATGAGTTCTAAATCAGTTGGTTGTGACCCTAGTTCAAACATAAGTCCCTCTTCTATTGATCATGTGATTTCGGTGAAAGATGAAGGAGAAATCAGAAAAATTAATGAACCTACAGCAGCTACACCGATTGGAATTTCTACTCAAGATTCATTTCCGAAAATTTTAGCTCAAGTGGAGGAACCGAGGGTCCCTTTGCCTTTTCCACAGCGTATGACTCAAGTTAAAAAAGATGTAGAGGTGGAGAAGGCCAAGGAGTATCAAGAGCTTGTAAAACTTTTCAGCAAGGTGGAAATTAATGTGCCACTGTTGACCATGATCAAGCAAATTCCTAAGTATGTCAAATTTCTCAAGGACTTGTGTGTGCACAAGAAGAAGCTTAAGGAGAATGAATTGGTCAGTTTAGGGAAGAATGTCTCAGCCCTTATCCATTCTATTCCTTAGAAATGTGAAGATCCAGGAGTATTTACTCTGTCTTGTCAGATTGGAGAACTCTTTTTCATGATGCCATGTTAGATTTGGGAGCTTCTATTAATGTGATGCCTAGATCGGTTTTTTAGATGTTCGGTATTGGACCTTTGCAGCCTATAGGAGTGGTTATTCAGTTAGCAGATAGAAGTCAGACTCTGTTAGTGATATGAGAGAAGTGTCCTAAGGCAATCGCCTTATGATTGTAAACATTTATTTTAATAAATGATAATTCACTATTTGAGTATACATGTTAGTGTATTTGATTGAGATCTTAAACTCATCTACTGAATGTCCGCAATACAATTCACAGCATAAGAGAATTTGTGATGGGATCACAACTAGTGATTATCTCTACATGTGCAATTGTGAAGTATTGAAAATATCCCTAGTCGGTGAATTGATAAAAACGGACACTATCAATTCTGTTGAGACTAGCATAGGTTATTCTCTAATCAGCTGATTCTCACTGGCTGGTGACATTGGGATGTCCGGAGATAAACATGGATGCTAGTTAAGGGAACTAGTTCATTGGAGTGACTGACTGTAAAACTTCACATGGTAGTCTATACATAGACAGGTCAGTGAAGTTCTTACTGCAACTTAAGTGTGATGTTCCTTTGACTTGCGATGTTCAAGTCATCTTGGTCATGGAGACTTATACATTAACATCTTAAGCAAGCATCTTCAAAGGAGGTGTGGACCCAGGATGATTGGGTATAAGCCGAAGTGCCCGAAGATGTTTGAACAGCCTACAAAGGATTCACCACTCCTTGCAAGGAGATGTATACCCAGGCCTATTGTCGGATTGTTACTCAAAGCCTCTGGCCAGAGCATATCATGTTTAGAGTATGAGTCTCTTAAATACATGAGAGTAATTAGAAATCTAAAGGACGAGAAAGACACTACTTGGGCTAGGTGTGACGTAGTCAGTCTAGTGGGGACTGACACAATCGGACCATGTCCTGAACCAAGTGGGTATAAGATGGTGAAGGGAATGGGGCACGATTTATTAGAGCTGCTGAAGGGTTTCAGAATTACTTCTGAGGTCAACCGTTGATCTTTCGATTAATTGGGGGTCATGATGTACTACTAGGTGTCACTCATGATCGTTCTATAATTAGTTGATTATAGACGGCCAACATAAATCGAAAGCCTATTTAGTCACACGCACTACGAGTAATCCAAGGGATTTAAAACGAGTTGAAAATTGGATTTTCCGATCAAGAGAAATAAGTCGAATCTGAGTTAATCAGAGGCGCAACGGAAACTTAAAATGGCTAAGTCTTTTGAAGGCTTATTGGGCGAATTAAATGAGTTTAATTCGCGTTGGGTTCGGCTCGGTTTGGCCGGCCAAAGAGGGTGCCAAACCCCTTTGGTTTGGCCGGCCACATCAATGGGGAGAAACCAATTTATTTGGTTTAATTAATAAAATAAATCTAGCGCGATTTGTTTTATAAATTATGGATAAATAAATTTGTATAAAGAAATTTATAGAAATAAATTTATAGAAATTTATTCCCTTTTTATGGAAATTAAAATGATCCATGGAATGGTTTATTTTAATTTTATAAAATCAATTATGAATTGATTTTTCCATAATAAGAAAATTTATAAATTTCTTATAAAATTTATTCCATAATAAAAGGAGAGAAGGTATTTGTTTTATTATAAAGTTAGTTATAATAAAACTTGGCTTAAACGGAATAATTAATAAGAGAATTTATAGGATAAATTTCTTATGAAAATTCCGTTAAGAGGGAGACTTGGCAAGGGAGAGGTTACTGTATAAAGGAACCAAGGCTAGCCTTGAATTCCAATCAATAGAGTAATCAAGAGATTAATTCTCTCCCTCTCTCTCTCTTATTCTCTTCCTCTCCTTCTCCTTCCCTCCTAGGGCCGGCGCCCCTTGTACATCCTAGGGCCGGCGCCCCTAGTCCAACCTAGAGCCGGCGCACCCTCACCCTTCCAAGGATTGGTGTGTGCAACCATCACCAAGAAGGAGCCAAACAAGAAGAAGAAGAAGCGGATCGCAACTCCTCTCTTCCCGGAATTTTGATTCCGTTTCTTGTTGGTTAGTTTCCATTCTTTTCTCTTGTTGTTCTAGTTGTGCCTTTAGAGAATCTAGTAGTTCTCGTCGGCACAAAACTCGTGGCTTTGCGAAGTCATCCCGAAGAGAACTCGGCGTGGACGCGAATAGAGGCGGAGCTTCCAAGGGACGCTACGGTTGGATCTCGTCCCTTTCTTCGAGTTACGCGAGGTACAAAGTAAATTAGTTTACTTTTTCTGCAAAATTTTAATTTATGATCATGTCCACACATCATAAGGTCGCATGCTAGATACGTGGTTAAAATAATTTAAGAAATTATTTTATGCTAATTCTTCCGCTGCACGTAAATATTTTAAATTTACGAACCCGTATCCTTGTCAACATGCACCTGGTCCCAATAGTGGTATCAGAGCCGGTTAGTGTTCGACATAATCATATAATTGTTTTGCGGAAAACTTTGTCATGATCTCAATTTTGGAATAAATTTTCAATTATGGAAACTTTCAAATTATAATAAATTTTAGATTTAGGAATTTCTAAGTTTGGAAATCCTCATGAAATTTCACAAACTTTTGAAATTTTCTAGTTTCTGAAATTTTATAATAATTGTGATAACTTCCCATCTTTGGAAACTTTCCAATTTTGTAAATTTTTCTATTTTAGAAATTTTTTAATTTTGGAAATATGTAAGTTTTCTTTGTACCAGAAACTTAAAATTATTCTGAAAACATATTATGAAATCTCGCAATTTTGGGCACTTTTTTTCAAGAAAGTCTAGACAAATTTATGGACAATTAATTGATAATTAAATTTGAATTGGTTTTTAAATTGACAACAAAATTCTTTATTTTGGATTGAGCCTCGGGGAGCCATCCAATTTAAAGTTAATTGTTGTAATTTAATTTCCCAATTTTAAATGAAATTGTTATGTTTATTTTAGTTACGCTTCCGAAGCAGACCAAATTGGATTTACGACAAATTACTTTTCTTTGGGTATCTGAGCCTCGGGGAGCCACCCTTAGAAAATAATTTGTTGTAATTAATTAAATCCATGAATAAAATATGATTTTAAGAGGTGATGCTCTTACATATTGTTGTCTCCAAAATTAATTAGGAAAATGGTTTCCTATAGAGTTTTCTTAAATGAGATTTTCATGAAAATAATATGTGGTTGAATTAAGGATTTGTCTCTTAATTTAATAAGATTTGATTTAGAAAATCAAAGTCTTAAAACATATTATTTCTGAAATTGATTATGACAATTTAGGAAATTGTTTCCCAAAACAATTCCTTAATAAAGTATGAAATTAGAATTAGGAAATCCGGTTCCTAATTCAAATAATGAGACTTGATAAATTAAGTCACATACATACTTTATTAAGGAAATCGTTAGTCATGACATAATTCTATGTCATGAATATGCTTAGAAAAGAAAGGATGAGACCTAAAACCCTTTACAAAATATTAAGGCCAACACCTTCCATTAATATGGTTAGAATCGGAGTTTTGTTTCTCCTTTGGGTTGATGGACACATCCATGCCCGGCTTGAACCTCAACATGTTCAGACCATGGAATTAGTTTATGGATAATATAGTTGGAGTCAGAGGTCAATCCTTAGTTTTGGTTGTTGGACACATCCAAGCCTGACTAAGCGGTTGAATGAGCTCCAACCATATTAAAACTATTTCTTGATTAATGGGTCAGCCTTAAGCTTGGAGCATCGATTTGTTGTGCCACAGCCAAGGTCGATATAAAAAGAGGTGCAGTTGGGTGTTATGTATAATGTTGCATACTTGTTAATGAGTTAACAACCCAATGATTTATGCAAACATTCAATTAGTTGATAGCATAAAGTGATAGTTACATATATGTGATATGTAATCGGTATAATTACCTACCTTCATAGCTAAGAACAACTTGATGGCCACAGCCATGGTGGTTCTTATCTATGGTTGGATATCAACCTATTTGGAGATGTTCCTACGATCTCCCGAATTGATAAAAAGGGTTATTCAATTTGAAAAATAAATAGGATTTTATTTAATGTATGTTGATACATTCTTTATCATCTTCTCACATAAAGCTCAATTTGTATTTCTAGGTTAATCACTCGATCATGTCTTCTCTAAATTTGCATTCCATCTTGGACACCAATAAACTGGCTGGGCCTAACTTCATGGTCTGACTTCGAAACCTGAGGATTGTCCTCAAGGCAGAGAAGCTTGCTTATGTCCTTGAAGATCACATTCCTAACCATCCTCCAGAGGGTGCAACTCCAGATCAGTTAATGGCCTATCAGAAACATGTGATCGATTCTGAACTTGCGAGTTGCTTCATGCTAGCCTCTATGATACCTGAGCTGCAAAAGCAGCATGAGCATATGGATGCTTATACCACCATCTTCCATCTTCATGAGTTGTTTGAAGAGCAGGCGAGATCCGAAAGGTTTGAAGTATCCAGACTCCTCTTCACCACTAAGATGCAGGAAGGCACTTCTGCCTCGCAGTTTGTGTTAAAGATGTTGGGGTACATTGAGCGACTGAACACACTCGGTTTTGCAATGGATCATGAACTAAGTATTGACTTAATTCTGAGTTATTTGCCTAAAAGTTATTCACAATTTGTGATGAACTATCGGATGAACAAACTAGAGACTATCATTCCTCAGTTGCTCAACCTGATGAAGACTGTGGAGCCTTCTGTAAAGCCGGATCAAAAGACGGTACTGTTAGTAGGTTCCTCGAAGAAAGGTTCTAAGAGGAACGCCAAAGAACAGAATAAGGGAAAGAAGAAATAGGCCAAAAAGACTGAAAATACCCTAAAAGGCACTTGCCATCACTATGGCAAGGAGGGTCACTGGCGAAGAAACTGCAAGGTTTATCTTGAGTCCTTGAAAGAGAAGGCATCCGATGCCCCATCCTCTTCAAGTATCTTCGTTATTGAATATCACTCTATTTCCTCAAACACCTAGGTACTTGATACTGGGTGTAGCTCACATATATGTAATGACATACAGGGGCTAAGGAATAGAAGAAGACTCGTCAAGGGAGAAGCGAATTTGCGAGTTGGAAACGGTGCAAAGATTGCTGCTGTTGCCATCGGAACATATTTGCTAAAGCTCCCTACAGGACGTGTCTTAGAATTGGATAATTGTTATTTTGTTCCTTCGTTAATAAAGAACATTGTATCTATTTCATGTTTGAATGAAAAGGGTTATCATTTAACTTTTAGTAACAATTGTTGTTACATAACTTTAAATGACGTTCTTTATGGGAATGGAACTTTGTGCAATGGTATCTACACGTTAGATTTATCCGGTGACATTTTCAATATCAAAGTTAGCAACAAACGTGCTAGAATAGATAATCGAATAGACTCCTACACGTGGCATTGTCGTCTTGGCCATATAAGTAAGAAACGCATGACCAAATTACACCGATGTGGAATTTTGGAATCATTTGAACCCGATTCATTTGATACATGCGAATCATGCTTAAAAGGCAAGATGACCAAATTACCCTTTTCCGAAAAAGGTAATCCAGTGAGAGAATTGCTTGGTCTAATACATACTGATGTATGTGGACCAATGTCAACTCTTGCACAAGGAGGCTATAGCTACTTCATCACCTTTATCGATGATCACTCACGATTCGGGTATGTGTTCTCGATGAAACACAAATCTGAAGCCTTTGAGAAATTCAAAGAGTTCAGAAATGAAGTAGAGAAACAGCTTGGCAAAAGTATTAAGATACTTCGATCCGATCGGGGTGGTGAATACTTAAGTCAAGAGTTTCAAGATTATCTAAGGGACAATGGGATATTGTCCCAATGGACTCCGCCGTATACACCACAGCATAATGGTGTATCTGAGAGGCGCAACCGAACCTTGATGGACATGGTTAGGTCAATGATGAATCATGCAACTCTTCCAAAATCCTTTTGGGGTTATGCACTTAATGTAACGCCCGCCCTTATATCTACCCTCGGGGCGGGGTTACATACTAGTCATTCATTTTACATAACAAAATTTTAACATAAAATAAAAGCAAGAGTGCAAGGACTAAGGGCTGAGCATGCTTGTCTAAAACTATCAAGTGATATTTACAAGTGCTAAGCATACTAGTCAGTGTATGTCGATCAAATATCATGCTTGAATCATTAGAACATCATCTGAAATATTTTAATCAAGAGTTATTCTATATCATGATAGGTTCACATATTATTTCAACTCATAACATAATCAAACAAAATCAAGTTTATGAGATTTCTAAGTGTAAGCACTATCATGCAATACCATTCCTAATCACTAACATTCATTGTCAAGGAAACATAAACATAAGCATGTTAACGTAGATATAAAAAAAATCTTTCTTTTCCCGAGCCACCACCCCACACATCTTCAGCCCTCCTACCTCTTCCTTTAGTTAAGTGTTCCTTACCCTTATCTGCAGCATAAGACAACACATAAACTAGTAAGCACAAATGCTTAGTAAGGATCTTGTCCTACTCGCAAAATCCATACAAAAGAATACAACATGTACACATAAGGAATCATAAGCATGAGTTCATCAAAGCATACTAAACATCAAAGTTTCTAAGCATGCAATATAATGTACCTTAAGCATACCTTTCACATATAATAAATGTTTTCAATGAATGTTTTCAAAATAATTCCATAAAGGTATTACTTAAAAATACATCAACATCATATAGGGCCCAGTTGTGTACCACATAATGCGCGTTCCCTAATGAATTGGGGTAGCGAGCCACCAACCAATTAGAGCAGGACCCTTCCGTCCTACCGGAGCCATGACCTTAAGTTAACATGTACCCCGGATTTGTTTAACGACCCCCTTCCGAGTCGGGTACACAACTCTCAAAGTAAAATACTTATCATGCTTTTACATATATGCTAAGGAGTACTCCAAATCCACTCTTAAGGGACACACCACTCTTCAAGGGTGCTCATGATCCCGTAGGGACACACCACACAACATAAGGGGTGCTCTTGATCCCATACTTAGTGGAGTATCCTTTCAAGCATTTTATCATACCCATCACATGCAATTCATAAAGGGTGCCCCATGGGCTATATAAACATGCTCATACATACATCCTATTTCAACCACTTACACATACCTATATATGACAAGATTGGTCACATAAATCATATTCATGTCATAGGAAGTGGTAGCATGCTTCATGAGTTAATTGAGTTCTTCTTAACCCTAAACCTAAGGTTTTGGCCGAAAGTCAAGGGTAGAGGTAACTTAGGTTTTTGACATCAAACATCCCATACAAGTATCATATCTATATACATCATGTATCATACTAATCATAGCATACATCATGGGGTAATCAACCTTCACAAACCTAATGTTCCATGCTTTGGCCGAATATCACATGCTAGGGAAAAATTTAAGTTTTCCAATCAATCATTTCATTTAAACATCACTTGCATATACATATCATCATCCCAATCATAAGCATATCTCATAGGGTACATCCCATACAATCATCACATATATATATATATATATATATATATACATATATATATTATATATTATAATATATTATTATTAATATATATATATATATATATCATTATCCCCAAACATAAGCATATCTATAGGGTATTTTAACCTTCACGAACCCTAACTTTAGGGTGTTGGCCGAATGGTGTAGGGTAGGGGAAATTAGGGTTTTTGAAATCAACATTCACACAAGCATTTACACAAACACCTCACATACATATCATGCCACTATTAAGCATAGATTACATCATAGGATAATTATGCAACCCTAAACCCTAATCCCTCTAGGGTTGGCCGAAAGTGTAGGGTAGGGAAAAAGTTGGGTTTTGTAACCAAACATTTATACAAACACCTTGTCTACACTATCATATAATACACTAAACATAAAATACATCATAGAGAAATTCAACTCTTAAATCCCTAATTTCCTTGCCTTGGCCGAAACTTGTAGGGGGTGCAAACCCTAGTTTTTGTTATCACAACTTGAAGGAAAATCAACATACATATATACCCTAAGTCCCCAGGGGTCTTCCCATGTATCAAAAAGTAACCAAAGCCTTCCCTTAAGGGGTGGCCGAAACTTACCTAGGGCAAATCCCCATTTTCGAAAACAACAAGAAGAAGGAAATCATACACAACAATTACACCGCAGGCGAGGGGATACTTACATCCTTTCGCTTGAAAATCACCTTCTCTAAATCCTTAGGGTGCCCTTGGTTGAAGGAAGGTGAGTGTTCTCCTTACTAGCACTTCTCTAGAACCCTTGGCCCTAGTAGAGGGCAAGATCCTTGTATAGTTCTTCTTCCTTCCAATTCCCTAGGGTTAGAACCCTAGGGTGTATTTTCGAAAATTGAAAGGGAGAAGGGGAAGAGGGTGTCTCGGTTTTGGAATGGGGAGAGTGAGGAAGAAGAAGAGAGGAAGTTATTCCAACCTCTCCCTCTCTTATTTATACTTTTCTCATGAAGGGACATGTCTCTTCACTTCCCTAGCTTTAACAAGAATGTTTCTTATTCTCTCAACATGAAACATTGCTTGGTTCATTGGTTATGACATGATTAGTGCAACTAGGAGGTTCAAGGTTCGATCCTTGCTTCCTCCTTTCTACACTATCTTTTTATCACATTTTGCACTAATCCATATCAAAGCCCATTAAGCCAAGCCCACCATGACATTTCATATTAATGTTTCATGAATTCATAATATTTCATATGGAAAAATTTTGGGGTGTTACAATCCTCCATACCTTATAAAAAGTTCGTCCCGAACTTTAAAACAGTTCCGGATACTTTAATCGTATGCCTCCTCTCGTTCCCATGTGGCTTCTTCGAATTGTTCGTTCTGCCACAGAACCTTTACTAAGGGTACTTCCTTGTTTCTTAGCTTTTTGACTTCCCGATCTAGGATCTGAATAGGTCGGCGTTCGAAACTTAGGTTCTCTTGGTCTTGTACTGGTTGGGGCTCTATCATTTGATTCACATCAGAGGTACATTTCCTGAGCATTGATACATGGAAGACATTGTGGATAGCCGACATTTCTGGCGGTAACTCCAGTTCGTAGGCCACTTTGCCTAACCGTCTCAGGATCTGATACGGTCCCACATATCGTGGACTCAATTTCCCTCTCTTCCCGAATCTCATCACCCCTTTCATAGGGGCCACTTTCAGGAATACTGAATCCCCAACATCAAACTCTAGTGGTCTGCGTCGCTTATCAGCGTAGCTTTTCTGCCGACTCTGAGCAGTCTCTATCCTCTGGCGGATTTTCTTTATTGCCTGAGTGGTTTCATCTATAATATCAGTCTGAAGCCCCATCTCCTTCTTTTCACCACTCTCAAGCCAGCATATGGGAGATCTGCATTTCCTTCCGTATAGTGCTTCGTACGGTGCCATCCCGATAGTAGCCTGATAACTGTTGTTATAAGCAAACTCTGCCAGGCTCAGGTATCGACACCAGCTTCCCTTGAAATCCAAGGCACAAGCTCGTAACATGTCCTCTAATATCTGATTTACTCTTTCAGTCTGCCCGTCAGTCTGGGGGTGAAAGGCAGTACTGAATTTCAGCTTCGTGCCGAGAGTCTTCTGTACGTGTCCCCAAAAATCTGAAGTAAATCGACCATCCCTATCCGAGATAATGGTCTTGGGAACCCCGTGTAGTCGGATAATTTCCTTGACGTACAGTTGAGCCAGCTGCTCTACTGAATGGGTCATCCTGATAGCCAGAAAATGGGCAGACTTGGTTAGCCTGTCCACAATAACCCATATACCATCATATCCATTCGTTGTTCTAGGTAGCCCTGAGATGAAATCCATAGAGATGTCTTCCCATTTCCACTCGGGAATCGGCAGAGGTTGCAGAACTCCTCCAGGCCTCTGGTGTTCTGCTTTGACCCTCTGGCAGGTCAAACACATACTGATATAGTGGGCTACATCTCGCTTCATACCGGACCACCAAAACTTGCTCTTCAGATCTTGATACATCTTGGTAGACCCAGGATGCATCGCATAAGGTGTTCCGTGAGCTTCCTCGAGGATTCTTGTCCGTAAGTCGGAGTCGTCGGGAACACATAATCGATCCCGAAGATATAAAACTCCGCTGTCCGAAATCCGAAATCCATCGTCCTTGCCTTCGAGAACCTCTTGCTTGATTCTCTGAAGACTCGGATCATGATTCTGCTTTTCCAGAATATCGTCGAATAACGTCGGCGCAATCATCAGGGTGGATAACTGTCCTGATATGATTTCAATCCCGTAATTCATAATTTCTTCCCCTAAGGGTTGTGACAAAGCTGATAAGGACATCAAAGTAGCACATGATTTTCTACTGAGTGCATCGGCTACCTTGTTGGCTTTCCCCGGATGGTACAGGATCTCACAGTCATAATCCTTGACCAATTCAAGCCATCTGCGCTGTCTCATATTCAGATCTTTCTGGGTGAAGAAATACCGCAGACTCTGGTGATCCGTATAAACTTTACACTGAGTTCCATATAGATAGTGCCTCCATATTCTCAGTGCAAAGACCACCGCTGCTAGTTCTAAGTCATGGGTAGGATAATTCCTTTCATGTTCCTTCAGTTGCCTAGAGGCATAGGCAATTACCTTCCCATTTTGCATAAGCACAGCTCCGAGTCCCAGTTTGGATGCGTCGCTGTACATATCGAAACCCGTATCGCTTTCTGGAAGAGTCAATATCGGAGCGCTAGTCAGCCTCCTTTTCAGTTCAGTAAAGCTCTTCTCACATTCATCGGTCCATACATATTTCTTGTCTTTCTTTGTAAGAGCTGTCATCGGGGCTGCAATCCGAGAGAAGTTCTCTACGAATTTTCTGTAATAGCCTGCTAGCCCGAGGAAACTTTTGATTTCACTGGCATTCTTGGGTCTGGTCCAGTTACTCACAGCTTCGATTTTAATTGGGTCCACCATTACTCCTTCCTTGGAGATAACATGTCCCAAGAATGATACTTGATCGAGCCAGAACTCGCATTTGGCAAATTTAGCATACAGTTGTTCCTTCTGAAGAATCTGTAGTACTATACTCAGGTGCTCAGCATGTTCTTCGGGATTTCTCGAATATATAAGGATATCGTCGATAAAGACGATCATAAATCTGTCGAGGAATGCTAAGAATACCCGATTCATTAAGTCCATAAACATAGCTGGAGCATTGGTAACTCCAAATGGCATAACTACGAACTCATAATGTCCGTATCTGGTTCAGAAAGCTGTCTTCGGTATATCCTCCCTTTTTTCACCCTGACTTGGTGATAACCAGATCTCAGGTCAATCTTAGAGAAAATCGTGGCTCCCTTCAGTTGATCGAACAGGTCATCTATCCTGGGTAGAGGGTACCTGTTCTTGATAGTCACATTGTTCAGCGCCCGATAGTCAATACACATTCGCATCGACCCATCCTTCTTTTTCACGAACAGTACGGGAGCTCCCCAGGGAGAATGACTAGGGCGGATGAGTCCCTTGTCAAGCAGCTCCTGTAACTGTCCCTGTAATTCTTTTAATTCTGTCGGCGCCATACGGTACGGTGCCTTAGAAATGGGGTTAGTACCAGGAACCAACTCAATTGCAAATTCTATATCCCTTTTCAGGTGCTAACCCTGGTATAATTATACACGTAATTATATACTTATCGTGATTATGGGTAACCCAACTCATATTGTGCTTCCCCAAACATTCGTCCTTATTTGTCACATGATTAATATAGGGTAAATGAGATCTTATTTATTATGTCACCAAAATTTATTTTATTCCATCTTATAATTCTACATACAAAACTAGTCCAACTCAGTGAGCAAGATGGGCTGCCGTTAAGCCCAATACAAAGAATATCATAGCGACGACTACTACTTCCTCGTTCATCTCCCTTTGGCCCGCCTCAGGATCCTCTACTATTCCCATCGGGTCGTCTTCTTCAATCTCTTGAATCTCCTCATCTGCTTCAAGGTCTTCCTCGAACATCTCCAGCATCTCTGGATCCTCCTCGAAGGGCTCGGGATCCTCCTCGAAGGGCTCGGGGTCCTCCTCGAACGGCTCGGGATCCTCCTCGAAGGGCTCGGGATCCTCCTCGAAGGGCTCGGGATCCTCCTCCGAGTCCCCCAGATCTTCCGGGAACTCATGGTGGAGGAGCTGCTTACACAACTCCGTATAAGGGATACTGCATCTGTGCTGTCCCCAGATCTGATGCGCAACCTCTCTTGCCCGGTTGGGCAATGAACGAAGTAAAGCTCCGATCCTATGATCGTCCGTGACTGGAAACCCTTCCCGCTCCAGTTTCCAAAAGAGCCGATCCAAGAACCCTATGTTGCCTTGAATTCCCCGGGTCAGCCAATACTCAACTGCCTCTATCTGCTCCATCAGCTCGCGACACCTCTCAGTGTAGTCCTCATGCAACATCTGGAATTGAAAAGAAAATGACATGGTTAGTACTAAACCATTCCTTTTTCAATTCGCAAATATATACAGAGGAAAACACACACCCAATCGGTGTAGTATACTCTAGTTATTACGATATGTAACCACCCTCTTACCCCAAATTCTAAATTATTAATGAAAGCATATATTTTTATAAGTGGAAGTATCGTTCATGTCCACATATCTTACAATTACTAATCATTGTCTATCATACAGGTGATAAATAAACTAATGTGAGAATTTACGCTACTTTCTCTTGTTATGCAAGCATAAATCATCTCTATATAATCATTACTGTACATGAAATAAAGTAAAGCGAGGTTAGGATCTCTTACTTGGAAGCGGCAGGATGAAGCTTGATGTGTGTGTGGTGGAGGGGAAATCTGCTCTGATACCAACCTGTAACGCCCGCCCTTATATCTACCCTCGGGGCGGGGTTACATACTAGTCATTCATTTTACATAACAAAATTTTAACATAAAATAAAAGCAAGAGTGCAAGGACTAAGTGCTGAGCATGCTTGTCTAAAACTATCAAGTGATATTTACAAGTGCTAAGCATACTAGTCAGTGTATGTCGATCAAATATCATGCTTGAATCATTAGAACATCATCTAAAATATTTTAATCAAGAGTTATTCTATATCATGATAGGTTCACATATTATTTCAACTCATAACATAATCAAACAAAATCAAGTATATGAGAATTCTAAGTGTAATCACTATCATGCAATACCATTCCTAATCACTAACATTCATTGTCAAGGAAACATAAAAATAAGCATGTTAACGTAGATATTAAAAAAATCATTCTTTTCCCGAGCCATCACCCCACACATCTTCAGCCCTCCTGCCTCATCCTTTAGTTAAGTGTTCCTTACCCTTATCTGCAGCATAAGACAATACATAAACTAGTAAGCACAAATGCTTAGTAATGATCTTGTCCTACTCGCAAAATCCATACAAAAGAATACAACATGTACATATAAGGAATCATAAGCATTAGTTCATCAAAGCATACTAAACATCAAAGTTTCTAAGCATGCAGCATAAAGTACCTTAAGCATACCTTTCACATATAATAAATGTTTTCAATGAATGTTTTCAAAATAATTCCATAAAGGTATTACTTAAAAATACATCAACATCATATAGGGCCCAGTTGTGTACCACATAATGCGCGTTCCCTAATGAATTGGGGTAGCGAGCCACCAACCAATTAGAGCAGGACCCTTCCGTCCTACCGGAGCCATGACCTTAAGTTAACATGTACCCCGGATTTGTTTAACGACCTCCTTCCGAGTCGGGTACACAACTCTCAAAGTAAAATACTTATCATGCTTTTACATATATGCTAAGGAGTACTCCAAATCCACTCTTAAGGGACACACCACTCTTCAAGGGTGCTCATGATCCCGTAGGGACACACCACACAACATAAGGGGTGCTCTTGATCCCATATTTAGTGGAGTATCCTTTCAAGCATTTTATCATACCCATCACATGCAATTCATAAAGGGTGCCCCATGGGCTATATAAACATGCTCATACATACATCCTATTTCAACCACTTACACATACCTATATATGACAAGATTGGTCACATAAATCATATTCATGTCATAGGAAGTGGTAGCATGCTTCATGAGTTAATTGAGTTCTTCTTAACCCTAAACCTAAGGTTTTGGCCGAAAGTCAAGGGTAGAGGTAACTTAGGTTTTTGACATCAAACATCCCATACAAGTATCATATCTATATACATCATGTATCATACTAATCATAGCATACATCATGGGGTAATCAACCTTCACAAACCTAATGTTCCATGCTTTGGCCGAATATCACATGCTAGGGAAAAATTTAAGTTTTCCAATCAATCATTTCATTTAAACATCACTTGCATATACATATCATCATCCCAATCATAAGCATATCTCATAGGGTACATCCCATACAATCATCACATATATATATATATATATATATATCATTATCCCCAAACATAAGCATATCCTATAGGGTATTTTAACCTTCACGAACCCTAACTTTAGGGTGTTGGCCGAATGGTGTAGGGTAGGGGAAATTAGGGTTTTTGAAATCAACATTCACACAAGCATTTACACAAACACCTCACATACATATCATGCCACTTATTAAGCATAGATTACATCATAGGATAATTATGCAACCCTAAACCCTAATCCCTCTAGGGTTGGCCGAAAGTGTAGGGTAGGGAAAAAGTTGGGTTTTTGTAACCAAACATTAATACAAACACCTTGTCTACACTATCATATAAAGAATGACGCATTAGTTTCTATTTCATCCTATACAACTTCAAGTTCAAGATCAAATCCAAATTCTGATAGTAGGCTTTCAAAGTCTCAAAAAAAATCTAAGTTTAAGAATACAATGAAACAGATAGTACATCTTTTGGATTTTTTAGCAATTAGTGATAGTGATTAGGCATGTTAGGTTGTTTTATCTAAGTTTAACTTGAAACACTTGTTTTATCTAAGTTCAATATGAAACAATGATGTTATCTTTTTCGTTATTTTTTTTTATGTAAGTTCAACTTGTTTTATCTAAGTCTAGTTAATTAATTTGGACCTTTGGGTGAAGTTCTAAACATAAAATACATCATAGAGAAATTCAACTCTTTAATCCCTAATTTCGTTGCCTTGGCCGAAACTTGTAGGGGGTGCAAACCCTAGTTTTTGTTATCACAACTTGAAGGAAAATCAACATACATATATACCCTAAGTCCCCAGGGGTCTTCCCATGTATCAAAAAGTAACCAAAGCCTTCCCTTAAGGGGTGGCCGAAACTTACCTAGGGCAAATCCCCATTTTCGAAAACAACAAGAAGAAGGAAATCATACACAAAAATTACACCGCAGGCGAGGGGATACTTACATCCTTTCGCTTGAAAATCACCTTCTCTAAATCCTTAGGGTGCCCTTGGTTGAAGGAAGGTGAGTGTTCTCTTTACTAGCACTTCTCTAGAACCCTTGGCGCTAGTAGAGGGCAAGATCCTTGTATAGTTCTTCTTCCTTCCAATTCCCTAGGGTTAGAACCCTAGGGTGTATTTTCGAAAATTGAAAGGGAGAAGGGGAAGGGGGTGTCTCGGTTTTGGAATGGGGAGAGTGAGGAAGAAGAAGAGAGGAAGTTATTCCAACCTCTCCCTCTCTTATTTATACTTTTCTCATGAAGGGACATGTCTCTTCACTTCCCTAGCTTTAACAAGAATGTTTCTTATTCTCTCAACATGAAACATTGCTTGGTTCATTGGTTATGACATGATTAGTGCAACTAGGAGGTTCAAGGTTCGATCCTTGCTTCCTCCTTTCTACACTATCTTTTTATCACATTTTGCACTAATCAATATAAAAGCCCATTAAGCCAAGCCCACCATGACATTTCATATTAATGTTTCATGAATTCATAATATTTCATATGGGAAAATTTTGGGGTGTTACTCTTAAGACTGCTGTTTACTTGCTAAACAGAGTCCCGACCAAGGTAGTCTCTACTACTCCATATGAGACATGGAATAGTAAGAAACCTCACTTAACTCACCTTAAGACATGGGGTTGTCCTGCTTATGTGAAGCGGACTGTATTAGACAAATTGGATGCTAAGTCTGATAAATGTCTATTTATTGGATACCCTAAGGAAACGAAGGGATACCAATTCTATCATCCCTTGGAACAAAAGGTGTTTGTTTCAAGGCATGCTGTATTTCTGGAAAAAAAATTTCTTTTACAAGAAAACAGTGGGAGTGTATTGAACTTGATGAAGTTCAAGAAACTCCAATAGACATTACAGAGACACCTAGTCTAGACCCACAACCAATAGCTCATAATGATGAGCTATCAGTTGAACCTAAAACAACACCACCTCTTCGTAGGTCTGATAGGACATGCAATATTCCAGAGAGATACGGATTTCTCATAAGTGAATCGAACGACGTGTTACTCATAAGCGATGACGAACCTATCAGTTATGAAGATGTTCTGAAAAATTCAGAAAGGGACAAATGGCTTGAAGCCATGAAGTCGGATATGGATTCAATGAACGAAAATCAAGTATGGGACTTGGTTAACCCACCTGAAGGGATTAAACCCATAGGGTGCAAGTGGGTTTTCAAGAAGAAAACCGACATGGAAGGTAATGTTGTTACCTTTAAGGCTAGATTAGTGGCAAAAGGATATCGTCAGAAACAAGGAATTGATTATGACGAAACATATTCGCCAGTAGCTATGCTTAAATCCATTCGGATGCTCCTAGCCATAGCAGCTCATTATGATTATGAAATATGGCAAATGGATGTGAAAATAGCTTTCCTTAATGGAAACCTGCTTGAGGATGTATACATGATACAACCTGAAGGTTTCACATCGGTTGATAAAACCAATGTATGTAAGCTTCGACGATCCATATATGGACTGAAGAAAGCATCCAGGAGCTGGAACATCTGTTTTGATGAGACAATCAAAGAGTTTATTTCTCACAAAATCCTGACGAACCTTGTGTGTATAAGAAGGTTAGTGGGAGTGCAGTCGTATTCCTAGTATTATATGTCGATGACATATTACTTATAGGAAACGATATATCAGTCTTACAGTCGGTTAAAATTTGGTTGTCCAAAACTTTCTCCATGAAAGACCTGGGAGAAGCAACCTATATCCTTGGGATTAGAATCTATAGAGATAGATCAAAACGGTTGCTTGGTCTTTCGCAGTCTACATATATAGACCGAGTGCTAAAAAGGTTTAGCATGTCAGAATCCAAGAAAGGTTACCTTCCCATCAGGCATGGGATCAACCTTTCAAAGTCTATGTGTCCGCGCACAGAAGATGAGAGGATTTGCATGAATAAGATTTCTTATGCATCCGCGATAGGATCTATCATGTATGCTATGTTATGTACAAGGCCCGATGTATCGTATGCTTTGAGAGTCACAAACAGATACCAGTCGGATCCAGGAATGGATCATTGGGCGGCTGTCAAGACAATCCTTAAGTACTTAAGAAGAACTAAGGATGTGTTCCCAATATATGGAGAAGGAGATATGGTAATACGTGAGTATACAGATGCCAGTTTCCAAACAGATAAGGATGATTCTAAATCTCAGTCTGGATACGTATTTACTTTGAATGGAGGCGTAATAAGTTGGAAGAGTTCCAAACAAGACACCGTAGCGGATTCCACCACGGAAGCGGAATATATCGCAGCTTCGGAAGCAGCAAAGGAAGCAGTCTGGATCAAGAAGTTTGTCTCCGAACTTGGTGTGGTTCCAACCATTGATGAAGCAGTGCCGGTTTACTGCGACAACAATGGAGCTATTGCACAAGCAAAGGAACCAAGGTCTCATCAACGATCCAAACACGTGCTTCGCCGCTATCATCTGATCAGAGAGATTATAAGTAGGAATGATATACAAATTGAGAAAACTCCCACTGAAAGGAATTTAGCGGATCCTTTAACTAAGGCCTTGCCTCAAAACAAGTTTGAGGGTCATGTTAGAGCCTGTGGTATTGGATATCGTAGCGATTGGCATTAGGCCAAGTGGGAGTTTGTTAGTTATATGAGAGAAGTGTCCTAAGGCAATCGCCTTATGATTGTAAACATTTATTTTAATAAATGATAATTCACTATTTGAGTATACATGTTAGTGTATTTGATTGGGATCTTAAACTCATCTACTGAATGTCCGCAATACAATTCATAGCATAAGAGAATTTGTGATGGGATCACAACTAGTGATTATCTCTACATGTGCAATTGTGAAGTATTGAAAATATCCCTAGTCGATGAATTGATAAAAACGGACACTAACAATTCTGTTAAGACTAGCATGGGTTATTCTCTAATCAGCTGATTCTCACTGGCTGGTGACATTGGGATGTCCGGAGATAAACATGAATGCTAGTTAAGGGAACTAATTCATTGGAGTGACTGACTGTAAAACTTCACATGGTAGTCTATACATAGACAGGTCAATGAAGTTCTTACTGCAGCTTAAGTGCGATGTTTCTTTGACATGCGGTGTTCAAGTCATCTTGGTCATGGAGACTTATACTTTAACATCTTAAGCAAGCATCTCCAAAGGAGGTGTGGACCCAGGATGATTGGGTATAAGCCGAAGTGCCCGAAGATGTTTGAACAGCCTACAAAGGATTCACCACTCCTTGCGAGGAGATGTATACCCAGGCCTATCGTCGGATTGTTACTCAAAGCCTCTGGCCAGAGCATATCATGTTTAGAGTATGAGTCTCTTAAATACATGAGAGTAATTAGAAATCCAAAGGACGAGAAAGACACTACTTGGGCTAGGTGTGACGTAGTCAGTCTAGTGGGGACTAACACAATCAGACCATGTCCTGAACCAAGTGGGTATAAGATGGTGAAGGGAATGGGGCACGATTCATTAGAGCTGCTGAAGGATTTCAGAATTACTTCTGAGGTCAACCGTTGATCTTTCGATTAATTGGGGGTCATGATGTACTACTAGGTGTCACTCATGATCGTTCTATAATTAGTTGATTATAGACGGCCAACATAAATCGAAAGCCTATTTAGTCACACGCACTATGAGTAATCTAAGGGATTTAAAACGAGTTGAAAATTAGATTTTCCGATCAAGAGAAATAAGTCGAATCTGAGTTAATCAGAGGCGCAACGGAAACTTAAAATGGCTAAGTCTTTTGAAGGCTTATTGAGCGAATTAAATGAGTTTAATTCGCGTTGGGTTCGGCTCGGTTTGGCCGGCCAAAGAGGGTGCCAAACCCCTTTGGTTTGACCGGCCACATCAATGGGGAGAAACCAATTTATTTGATTTAATTAATAAAATAAATCTAGCGCGATTTGTTTTATAAATTATGGATAAATAAATTTGTATAAGGAAATTTATTGAAATAAATTTATAGAAATTTATTCCCTTTTTATGGAAATTAAAATGATCCATGGAATGGTTTATTTTAATTTTATAAAATCAATTATGAATTGATTTTTTCATAATAAGAAAATTTATAAATTTCTTATAAAATTTATTCCATAATAAAAGGAGAAAAGGTATTTGTTTTATTATAAAGTTAGTTATAATAAAACTTGGCTTAAACGGAATAATTAATAAGAGAATTTATAGGATAAATTTCTTATGAAAATTTCATTAAGAGGGAGACTTGGCAAGGGAGAGGTTACTATATAAAGGAACCAAGGCTAGCCTTGAATTCCAATCAAGAGAGTAATCAAGAGATTAATTCTCTCCCTCTCTCTCTCTTATTCTCTTCCTCTCCTTCTCCTTCCCTCCTAGGGTCGGCGCCCCTTGTACATCCTAGGGCCGGCGCCCCTAGTCCAACCTAGAGCCGGTGCACCCTCACCCTTCCAAGGGTTGGCGTGTGCAACCATCACCAAGAAGGAGCCAATCAAGAAGAAGAAGAAGCGGATCGCAACTCCTCTCTTCCCGGAATTTTGATTCTGTTTCTTATTGGTTAGTTTCCATTCTTTTCTCTTGTTGTTCTAGTTGTACCTTTAGAGAATCTAGTAGTTTTCATTGGCACAAAACTCGTGGCTTTGCGAAGTCATCCCGAAGAGAACTCGGCGTGGACGCGAATAGAGGCGGAGCTTCCAAGGGACGCTACGGTTGGATCTCGTCCCTTTCTTCGAGTTACGCAAGGTACAAAGTAAATTAGTTTACTTTTTCTGCAAAATTTTAATTTATGATCATGTCCACACATCATAAGGTCGCATGCTAGTTACGTGGTTAAAATAATTTAAGAAATTATTTTATACTAATTCTTCCGCTGCACGTAAATATTTTAAATTTACGAACCCGTATCCTTGTCAACATGCACCCAGTCCCAACAGACTCACCCAGCTGGAATCATTAAAGATGTATTAGTGAAGGTGAAAGAGTTGATTTTTCCTGCGGATTTTTATCTCTTGGACATGGAGGGGGATTATTTAGCAAATAGATCTCCACTCATTCTTGGGAGACCATTCTTGAAGACTGCAAGGACGAAGATTAATGTATATGCAGGCACACTTTCTATGAAGATAGGAGACACAGTGATGCAGTTCAGTATTTTTGATGCTATGAAGCACCCCAGAGAGGATCATTCTATCATGAGCATGGATATTTTAGATGAGTTGGTTGATGCAGATTTATTTGCTGAGGGAGCTTCACTTGGTATTCCTGAAGGATATTTTAGCTCAGATGAGGCTGAGGAGGCATTTGCTATAGAGGAGGCTGATTTGAAGGTTGTTTCAGATTCACTTTCAGTTGGAGATGATTCTTTAGGTGTAGGGGATTGCAAGAGCCCCAGGGATCACCTATATTGATTGATATATCAGGAAATTCAGAGGATAGGTGTGAGAGTGTAGGGGATTGCACTAATCCCTATGGATCACCCATACCTACAGAGCAGTCACAGATAGAGTTGAAACCATTGCCAAAACATTTGAAGTATGCTTATTTGGGAGAGGAGTAGTGTTTACCTGTTATCATAGCCCAGAATTTGGATTCAAAGCAAGAGGAAAATTTATTGCAAGTTCTGAGGCAGCATAAGAGAGCTATAGGGTGGACATTAGCTGACATACCTGGTATTAGCCCAGCCATTTGCATGCACAGGATATTTTTAGAGGAGAATGTCAAGCCAGTCAGGCAGCCACAGAGAAGGCTAAATCCATTGATTTTAGATGTTGTAAAGAAAGAGGTGACTAGACTTTTATAGGCAGATTATATATACCCTATTTCTGACAGTAAGTGGGTTAGCCCTATTCATGTAGTGCCTAAGAAGTCAAGAGTAATAGTGGTGGAAAATGAGAGCAATGAGTTAGTACCCACCAGAGTGAAGAATTCATGGAGAGTTTGTATTGACTACAGGAAGCTGAACCAAGTAACGAGGAAAGATCACTATCCCTTACCTTTTATTGATCAGATGTTAGAGAGGTTGGCAGGGAAGTCTCACTATTGCTTCCTAGATGGATATTCAGGTTATTTTTAGATTTGTATAGACCCGGAGGATCAGGAGAAGACTACTTTCACTTGTCCTTTCGGTACATTTGCTTATAGACGCATGACATTCGGATTTTGCAACGCTCCAGGGACTTTCCAGCGGTGTATGATGAGTATTTTTGGTGAGTTATTAGAACACTGCATGGAAATTTTCATGGATGATTTTTTTGTATTTGGCATATCATTTGATACTTGTTTGGATAATTTATCTAGGGTACTATATAGATGCATTGAAACTAATCTAGTCCTTAATTTTAAAAAATGTCATTTTATGGTAGAGCATGGTATTGTGTTAGGACATATAGTCTCTAGGAAAGGCATTGAAGTAGATCCTACTAAAGTTAGTATTATATCTTCTTTATCATACCCCGTATGTGTACGGGATGTTCGAGCTTTTCTTGGCCATGCAGGATTTTACAGGAGATTTATTAGAGACTTCAGTGAGATTGCTCGCCCTTTGACTAGACTTTTGCAGAAGAATGTGGATTTTTGTTTTGATGAAAAATGCAAGGAAGCTTTTCAGAGATTAAGGGAGGCTCTTATTTCAGCTCCTATTATTAGACCCTTTGATTGGACTTTACCTTTTGAGTTGTGACGCTTCTAATTTTGCTGTAGGAGCTGTACTTGCACAGAGGGTAGATGGAGCGCCACATGTCATTTTCTACGCTTCCAAGACCTTAGATGCAGCTCAGGCCAACTACACCACCACAGAAAAAGAGCTCCTTTCTATTTTTTTTTCTTTGGATAGATTTAGATCATATTTACTATGTTCACATGTTATTGTATTTTCTGATCATGTTGCCTTGAAATATCTTCTGAAGAAGCCAGATGCAAAGCCCAGATTGATTAGATGGATGCTTCTACTTCAAGAGTTTGACTTGGAGATTCGAGATAGGAGTGTCAAGGAGAACTTGGTGGCAGATCATTTGAGCAGGATAGAGGGAGATGGACACCCTACCACCATTGATGATGATTTTAGAGATGAGCACCTTTTATTGGTACATGGTGAGTCGCCATGGTTTACAGATCTAGTTAACTATTTAGTAGCTCATGTTTTTCCTGCACAATTTACTAAGGCTCAGAAAGACAAATTTCATAGTGATGCTAAATTATATGTGTGGGATGATACGTACTTGTGGAAATTTTATAGTGATCAAATAATTAAAAGATGCATACCTGACCATGAGTTTTATTCAGTTCTTACATTTTGTCATTCGTCAGCCAGTGGAGGACATTTTGGACCACAAAGAACTGCTAGGAAAGTTTTAGAGTATGGATTATATTGGCCTACATTATTTCATGATGCTTACTTATTTTATAAAAACTGTGATAGACATCTGAGAACAGGAAACATAGGAGCTAGGAATGAGATGCCCCAACAAACTATGCTTTTTGTGAAATATTTTATGTATGGGGGATAGATTTTATGAGACCTTTTCCTGCATCTTATGGATATTTGTATATATTACTTGCTGTCAATTATGTTTCTAAATGGGTTGAGGTCATTCCCTCCAGGACTGACGATTCTTGTGTAACGCCCGCTTTTTTTTTTCCTAAGCGGCGTTACGTTAACATGCTTAGGGCATGTAGACATCATAAGGCAGCGGAATAACTTAACTTATACATGCCCTGTTACCATTCTTAACTTATTGACATGGGAACCTTAGCATATTAACTTTGAACTTAAGCATCATATCATGTCTCACATAACATCATATCATAAAGTCATAAGGTTCCATAAGTCATTATTCAAACATATAAGTAAACATATAGTTTCCTGGGCCAAGTCACTACGACACACATGCGTTCTTGCCCTCCTGCTGCTTCCTTCATTGTCCCCTTGAATGATCTGCGGTATAAGGAAATAAGACTATAAGCACACAGGCTTAGTAAGACTCTTCCCTACTCACAAAACCATTCATCATTCATCATCTCATAATGAGCACATAAAACATTAACATACTTGGTGCTCTACTTAGAACATAACATCTTTCGTTACTTGTCGTATACATAGCATGGCATGAACATAATCATAGTAACATTCTAAGCATGGCATGATACATGGCATAAACATAAGCATCATAAACATTCTAAGCATGGCATAATTCATGGCATAAACATAAACATCATAAACATTCTAAGCATGGCATAATTCAAGGCATAATTCATAAACATAGTGAACATAATTCATGGCATAGATCATAAACATAGTGAACATTCTAAGCATGGCATAATTCATGGCATAAACATAAACATCATAGACATTCTAAGCATGGCATAATTCATGGAATAATTCATAAACGTAGTGAACATTCTAAGCATGGCATAATTCATGGTATAAAACCTATCATAGCATATGAACCTCTTCCTAACATAATCATGGCATAGATCATTCATTCTCATGCATACTTCTTAACATGAAACGTAAGCATAAAATCTTATCATTATAGGATAATGCATAACATGAATGGATGCATGAGTGGATTGCATATACATAAGGGATGCTTAACTTTTAAAACATACTTTTAAATGCTTAAACATAATCATCATACATCATTTGGGGTCCCCGGTTTGTACCACATACATACATCATAGCGCGCATCCCTAGCAAGTCCAAGGTCGCGAGCCCCAACCTACTAGGGTAAGGACAGCATAGTCGGTAGTCCCCAAACCGAGGCGTTCTTAAGGTGCCCATCACTGTTGCCCAGCTCCGGTAGGGCCAGAACCGTGGACAGCTACGGTAGTCCAAAACCAGGGCGTTCTTAAGGTGCCCATCCCTTGGACCCATACTTCGGTCCGGTACAAGCCCATACATAAAGTAAAATACTTTTCATGTGTCATCATTCATCATTCATTCATAGCATACTTAACATAGCATAACTTGTTACGGCTCGGCCCGTCTACCGGCCCATTTACCGGTCCTCTCGACCGTCGTACCGTCAACCATCGACCGTGTCGTTTAGCATATTTATGCCTTAAAGACATAAGCATCATCTTTCATTCTTCATACTTGTCGTTCATCATCATTCATTCATTATACTTGTCATTCATCATACTTAACATCATAGCTGTGCCTTAAAGGCATGTACTTAACTTCATTCATAAGACATGGCATACATACATCTTATTCATAAATCATGGCATACATATGTATCATTCATAAGACATGGCATGTATCATTCTTATCATGAACATAAACATAACATACTTAACATGGCATCATTTTCATTCTTAAACATGGCATCATCCTCATTCTTAAACATAAACATAACATACTTAACATGACATCATTTATATCATGAACCTAACATATCATAGCATCATTTTTATCATGATCATAACCCTATCATTCTTATCATGGCATCATTCATATCCTGAACATAAACTTATCATACTTATCATGGCAACACATAAACATATACTTGAAGTTGAAGGCTCAACCCTAACCCTTGGGCCCTTGAGGTTGGCCGAAACATATGGGATCTCTAGGGTACCCCAAAAATTCCCAAAAATTGTATTAAACCTCTAGAAATCATGAGAGTACATTAAACATCATGATTGGGATTTTTATCATCATTTTAGACTCTTAAACATGGTGGCCGAAACCCTAGGGTGTCCTAGGGTGCTTGCTTAGGTTCCTTCATGTTGGCCGAAACCCTAGGGTATCCTAGGGTAGTCCAAAAATTCCCAAAAATTATAATTAACCTCTACACATCATAATGGAACATTAAATAACATTATCAAGATTTTTGGAATAATTATAGACCTGTAAATCATGGTGGCCGAAACCCTTAAACTTAGGGTTCCTAGTTTTGTTTCTTTCATGTTGGCCGAAACCCTAGGGTGTCCTAGGGTACTCCAAAAATCCCAAAAAATTATAATTAACCTCTACACATCATAAGGGAACATTAAATAACATTATCATGATTTTTGGTATAATTATAGACCTGTAAATCATGGTGGACGAAACCCTTAAACTTAAGGTTCTTAGTTTTGTTTCTTTCATGTTGGCCGAAACCCTAGGGTGTCCTAGGGTACTCCAAAAATTCTCAAAAATTATACTTAACCTCTACACATCATAAGGGAACATTAAATAGCATTATACAGATTTTTAGCATATTTATAGACCTAGAAATCATGGTGGCCGAAACCCTTAAGCATGAGGGTCTTGGTTTTCTTTCTTTTCAACATCAAATTCGAAAACTAACCAATATATCATGCTAAAAATCATGGAAATCATAGGGGAACTATTATACCATAGGTGAGGGAGTCTTACCTTGGGTTTCTTGATTTTTTTTTCGAACCTTGGAAGAGAAGAAAATGGTAAGATCTTTGGACCCTTGAACACCCTTGTCCTTGTATCCTTGGAAGAGACTTTAGATCTAGGAGATGGGACCTTGGTGGAAGCTTTTCCAAGGGGAAAACCCTCTTCTTGGTGCTCGGCAAGAATGAGGGGAGGAAGAGTTTTCGAAATGCAAGTAATGGGAAGAAGAGGTAACTCCCAAAACCCCCCTTTAATAGCCCATTAAGGAGGTAAATGAAGAGTCTCTCCATGACTCTTCATCTTCTTCTTAATCTTAACTTATATCCACTTCATTTCCTCATAGAAATCCCTTGCTAGGTGAGTTGGTTAAGGCTTACATGGTTGTACAAGAGGTCCAAGGTTCAATCCTTGGCTCATGCACCTTTATTTTTATTTTATTTTTATTTCATTTATTTTATTATTTTTATTTTCTAAATTCTGAAAATTCCCCTAAAATCACCCATAATTATGCCAATATTCCTAAATAAAATTCTTTTATATTTATATTAATTTTACCTAATTTATATAAATTACCTAATTAATATCCATTTTTGGAGCCCATTTAAAGCTCATTGGTACTTAGTTTTCTCAATTTAAATGAGAAAACATGGATTTTCTAAGCCAAAGTTCTCCTTAATACTTCTAGGTCCCTTGGAAAATTATTTAAACATGCTTAATATTTTACGAAAATATTAAGAGAATTTTCTGGGTCGTTACATCTTGTGTTGTTGTTAATTTTGTTAGGTCACACATTTTTTATAGGTTTGGAATTCCAAGAGCTATCATAAGTGATCAAGGTTCACATTTTTGTAACAAGCACATGAAGGCTTTGCTTAACAAATATGGGGTTGTGCATAAAGTGTCTACTTCCTACCACCCCCAAACTAATGGACAAGCTGAAATATCAAATAGAGAGATCAAGGCAATTTTGGAGAAGACCGTTGGGCCTAGTAGAAAAGATTGGAGCAAAAGACTTGATGATGCATTGTGAGCCTATAGGACTGCATATAAGACACCCATTGGAATGTCTCCCTACCAGCTAGTTTATGAGTGTAATGCTCGCCCTTCCCGCCCTACGATGTAGGCGGAAGGCGGCGCTACGCAAACATACATATATGCATATAGAGATCTTAATGCAGCGGAATAATTTAAAACTTCATACATATGCGTTTAAACCATGCAACTCATATTGACATATCTTAGCTATTCTTCTTAAACATGGTTACTTGGTAACTTAGCATTTTCATAACATAAAA